>JBBDHG010000428.1:132500-167500 GCA_037951165.1 Lophius americanus
ATTGATAATGGCTTCTACTCTCGCTCTCTTCCTCTTCATCACATGCAGCCCTGGGACTTGGGGCCTTGGCCTTTACCTTTCAGAGTCTGCGCTGCTTATTGGAGCGTGGAATCTGCGCCGGGGCCCGGCAAAGAGTCCATTTAGTGGAGAGCCTGCAGAAGACCCGCCTGCAGGCTACAACCGGAGCAGAGTGAGGGAGAACCAGCGAGGAGCAAATGGAGGACGAAGATGAGGAAACGTCCGTTCTTGATTGATGCTCATCGCTGAACGGGTTCCTGGGACTGACATCCGACTTTCTGGTTCTGAACTTCCTTTTGACCCAGAACCCAAAGCTTTTCCCTCCTGCTGAGGAAACACCAGCTCTCAAAAGAACCCACCATTTATTCCCTCCTTCATTCTCCCCCTGTTGGTGACCCAGTACATCCAGCAGTCCGACCGTGATGGAAGCAGCGCCGGTTCCTCGGTGACTGTAGCTCTCTCGACCCGATGAGTCTTTTCTGCTGGTTCTGTGAGCTCATCTGTGGGGGGGAGGGATCAGTCCTCATCACTAATGTCCTCCCAGCTTTTATTCATCGCCTGGAGATTTGTCGGCGCCGCGGCGCCGCATCTCATGTACCGCAAACGCTCAACTAGTTCTCTGACACAGAGGATGGTCCGGTTACAGACCGCCATCATCATCAGGAGGAAGATGCAGTTTCCTTCATTCTCTGGGAAAATACGGTAACTTTGAGCAAAAACTCACAAAATTTAGCTATAAATACAAACACAACACGACACGGCCCAGTAGAACCAGAGTAGAACCTCCCTGGGACCAGAAACCCTCATTCCCTTCCCTTGTTTTCTGGTGGTCCTGGTTCTGTGCGGCTCTGCAGCAGTGGGTTTATTTTCCAGAGGGACTTTTAGAGAAAGAAGTTTTGAACTGAAGTGAAGGAGAGGGAGACTCTGGGCTGAAGATGTGAAGATGAGGAGGAGATGAAGATGCAGTGGAATGATAAGCTGTGATTGGTTCTGAGCAGGACGACGCCGTGACCTCCTCCTCGGATGAGGGCGTAACCCTAACCCTGACCTCGACTGCTGTTGCCTGTTCTACTGTGAGTCTTCTATCGGCGGGTCCGTTTATCTGGGATCTATTAGTTGGTCTGAAACTGATTGATTGGTTTGAGTCTAATCTGAGATTCTTGGCTTCAGGCTCCGCCCACAGGAAGAGCAGCGTCTTCAGCTGGACTCAGATCAGCGCTTCAGAACACGGTCCACATTACCTCAGGCGTCCCATCGTACCAGACACCTTGTCTTTGGGGGGCGGAGCTTTGTGGGGAAATCTCCCGGTCAGAACCTGTTGACATTTACTGCTCCTAGTTTGTTTGTGTAAATAATGAGACGAGATGTCGTTAAGTTTCAAAAACCCCTAAAATGAAATACTCATTTGGATTTACGTGACTCCTGCTTAATCCCAGTCCTTGATTTGTGATGATTGCTTTTATTATTGGATTAGATTTGAAAGTTTTTATCTTTCATGCTAACGATATATTTAATAATTAAACCTCCTTTTTCTCCAGCAGGCATAAATCCACAAACACGCTCTCAGCTAATTAACAGTTTCTCAAAGCCTTTGCCTTAATGGATCGCTTTCCCAAATCACTACAAATACAACCTAAATCCCAGCCGACACCGAGCAGGAACCAGAAGCCCGGTCCGACCCGGATGAGCTCCTCCTGCGGCTGGCTGACCTCAGAGCAGCTGTCCCGCTGACAGAACCTAGACTTTAATCGTGGCTTCCTCTCCTTTGGAGCTGTTGGCCTCAGTCAGTCATGATGGATGGGTCGGTTCCGTGTGCCGTGTGCCGTGTGCCGGGCTTCAGCTGCTCTTAAATGTTCTGGCAGGGGGCTGAAACGACGGGTTGAGAGGAGAACATCCAGGGGAGATATATGAGAAGGAGGTCCAGGAGAGCTGATGGATGCCCCTGAAGCCAAGAGAGAGAGAGAGTCACATTGAAGTTTTACGGGGTGGTTCTGATGGGGGGGGGGGGGGTTCAGTCTGCAATCCGTCTTCGTCAGATGAAGGAAAGGATTGTCTACCTGGGATCATCCTGAGATTTAGCAGCAGAGCTGAAGGTAAGGAGGTGCGTGGGATCGTGCTCTCTGGCATGAGTGTGATTGATTAGATGGAGAGAAAGGAGTCTGGGTCTGAGCGGTCCAATCAGCACCAGAACCACTGCAGCTCCTCCAGGAGATGAAGCTGATTAGAATGTATGTCTATGTATTTATGGAGACTTAATGCAGGGATTGTTTTACTCCTACGTGTGATCAGATTCTGGACCCGTGAAGAATCGGGCAGCACCGACTTTATTGGACCTCTGTTAGAACCAAGGTAGAATAATAATGTCTCAGACGAGGATCTTCTGTCTGTGGCCGGTTCTGAAATGATATATATATCATGTATACATACACACATATATATATATATATCCTCTCTGAGTGACGTCATCAGTCAGGAACCACCTGATTGCTCCACTAAACACCTGAGATGTTTACTGTGGAGACAAATGTGAACACCTCCACCTGTCTGTGGGCCCTCAGGTTCAGGAGGTGATGTTTCAGCCATCTTTGGATTCTACACCAACTCGTTTATTCTTTAACGTATTTTAAGTATTTTAATGCACTTCCTACCGTTTTTATTCATGGTCTTTGTTCGTATTTGTTCGTACGTGTGAGATCAGAAAAGAAGGCGGCCTTCTACGGAGAAACAAAAACATCCTGAGAGTTTCTGAAGTCTGAGGCCGGAGGGAAGGAAGAAACGTTCTGACTATGATTAGCGGCAGAATTAGTTCTTGAGCCGACCGTCACTCGGAAAAATACAGAAAACCGGTTGCATGTTAGGAGAAAAAAGGGCAGAAAGCTGCAGATGGAAAGAGGAGGTGGCACAAGGAGGGTGGAGGAAGGGACGGGTGGAGAGCCAGAAGGGAGTTTTGTACCGAGGAGCACGAAGGAGCACGACCATAATTGTCACATTTGATCAGGGAGGAACTTCAGTTACTTCATGGACCACTGGTTTGTTTCCAAACACCTACACACACACACACTCACACACACACACACACACACACACACACACACACACACACACACACACACACACACACACACACACACACACACACACACGAACACACACACACACACACACACACACACACACACGAACACACACACACACACACACACGAACACACACACACACACACACACACACATACACACACGAACACACACACACACACACACGAACACACACACACACACACACATACACATACACACATACACACACACACACACACACACACACACGAACACACACACACACACACACATACACACACGAACACACACGAACACACACACACACACACACACACATACACACATACACACACACACACACACACACGCACACACACACACACACACGAACACACACACACACACACACACACACATACACACACGAACACACACACACACACACGAACACACACACACACACACACACACACACACACACACACACGAACACACACACACACACACGAACACACACACACGCACACACACGAACACACACACACACACACACGCACACACACACACTCAGACGTACGGTCGTAAGTGAACAGGAGACAAACAGGAAGTAAATATTGTACCTACCCTCATGGTTCTGGTGGGCCTGACTTTAACTTCCAGTCCCTGAAGCCCGGCTCAGCGGCGCCTGGACTTTAGACCCGGGCCGCCGCGGTGAGCCGCATGAACAAAGAGGATTATTGAAGTGTAAATTTGGAATGTGTGAAGAGAGTTAAAACATTTATTGGGCCGGTGCTGTTTGTGATCGGGTTTGTTCCGTCGGACCTCAAAGCCGTCACTACAAACGGGCTTCAGAAAGGAGAGAAAAAAACTCCTGAAGGTAAGAAAGTTTGAGCCCTCAAGAAGTTCTGGATGTCCTGCAGGCTGAAACTGCAACGCCGGCCCACAGAACCAGCCGCTCTGACTGGGTCCGTTTCCAGCAGGTGTCAAAGTGACTGAAGCGGTTCTGGTTTATTTATTTTTTTGATTTTGTGATCTGAGCCTGAATGAAAGTTTAATGGAACAAACGTTACGGAAAGTTTGGCCTTAAAGTTTATTTTGATCCATTTTCCAGCAGCCACTTCAGAACCACAGAACCACAGAACCAACAGTTTGAATTATATTTTTCTTCTTTCGCTGGAGACCATTAAATGTAAATAAATCCTTTAAAAAAGGAAACACAGACCAAAACGTCCGAGCAGCTCCCTGCAGTCCACGATCAGATGGGAATCGTTTTTCTCCGGGTCTTTTTTGGTTCCGGTTCTAACATCTAAATATTCTGAGTATGACGTCATTAATATTCCACACAATCAAAGTCGGCTGATTATTCTTTGGTCCAATCTTTTATCTTACATGTGTGTAAAATCTTCAGCTTATTTGAGTTTATTGTACTTTCATGAAACACCAGTCAGCGTTTAGGCCACACCCACTCGGCGGCGTCTCAGCAAACTGCCCGTATTTTGCTCAGTGTCACTTCCAAAGGTGGACTGCAGGGTACAGGATTGAACTCTGACTCTTAAGTTAATGATCAACCTCCTACAGTTCAGCTTTAGTGAAAATGACAAAGAGACCCGGTCCGGTTCTGAAAATGAAATGATAACGTGGACCGATTCTCTCCATGAAAGAACGACCCGACAACAGAACAAGTGACTTCTATCGTTCAGAACCAGTTCCTCCTTTTCATTTTTTATAGTGTCTGTGGTTCTGAGTGGCCTAAAGTGAATACTGTCTTATTATTATCATTGTTAGAATTATTATTATTATTATTATTATTATTATTATTATTATTATTATTATTATTATTATTATTATTATTTATAATAATAATATTAATATTATTGTTATTATTGTTGTTGGTATAATTATTATTTTTGTTACTATTATTATTAATGTTATTATTATTAATTTTATTATTATTATTATTATTGATATAATTATTAGCAAGATCATTATTATTTTTTTATTATTATTTCTTCTTATTATTATTATTTATGTAATTATTATTATTATTATTATATTATTATTGTTGTTATTCTTATTGTTATTATTATTATTATTAAGGTTATTATTATTATTAATGTTTCTATAATTAATGTTATTATTATTATTAGCGTTATAATAGCGTCCAGCCTCGGTCCTTCTTCACAAACGTCTGATGCCTGTATTTATCAGGGACGGACCTTCTTGTTGTCTTCTCCAACCATCACCGTGTTAAATCACAGGAAAATACTCGTGACGAAATAAATGTGACGTCCAGCGACATCTTCCTCCCTCGTCCTCCTCGGATTCACTGCTGGGATCCTGCTCCGAACATCTAGTCCACTGGTTCCTGGTGGAGTGTGAGTGAGAGAACCTCCCCTCTGGCCTCAGCAGATGTCTGCTAATCAGGTCAAGGGCTCCTGTTGACTTGTGCTGATGTGTGCAGACGCGGTGCGGCCCGTTTACATTATGGACAATGACAAAGCCTGACCCAGCTGCTCCCTGGAGCATACCGACCCGGAGGTGCAGGTCCGTTCTGGTGCCACAGGATTCTTCCAGTTCTTATCACCGATCAGGTTAACAACCGTAATAACAATCGACGAGTTCTGCTGAAACATGATTTTCTGTGTGGAACATAATGTCAACCGCTAATCAAGCGGAGAAAATCAACATGACGGTCGTGTCAAACAGTTTTTTCTGCCATCAGGGTAAAGATTAATTTCCAATAATGACTGGAAACTGATTTGGTTCTTATTTACTCTGAGGTGGAGAGTCAGAATGAGTGTCGCTCTCCATGGTGCTGAAATGACAAAAAACATCTCTCCAGTCCATCACACACGTTCTAACGTCACGGATTTAGTTTCCTTTCCTCGTTCATTTCAAAGACGAGGTCACGGCTCGACCTCCGACCTCAGGCAGGATCACAACAAGAGTAACATTCCTCTCCGCAGCCACACTGCAAAAAAAAAAAATCTTATTTTAATAAGATCTATCTGTTTTCTTTCTCGGTCAGATATTCCAGCGGGTCCGAACCAGGAACGAGGTCCAACCAGGGTTTGCAGAACATCCCAGCAGAGGCACAACATTTTAAGAAGAAGGATTTTATAAAAACGACATTTTGACTTCTTATCTCTTAATTCTCTCAATTATTCACCTTGGATGAAGATTTAGATTCTTAAAATCAGCTCAATCATATTCACTTTAATTCAATCAGCCTGAAATAAATTTCTCTTACATGCTTGTCATCAGCTAAACTTGGGAGGTGCGGCTGTAGCTCAGAGGGTGGTGCGGCTGTAGCTCAGTGGGTAGTGCGGCGATAGCTCAGAGGGTGGTGCGGCTGTAGCTCAGTGGGTGGTGTGGCTGTAGCTCAGTGGGAGGTGCGGCTGTAGCTCAGTGGGTGGTGCGGCGATAGCTCAGTGGGTGGTGCAGCGATAGCTCAGTGGGTGGTGCGGCGATAGCTCAGTGGGTGGTGCAGCGATAGCTCAGTGGGTGGTGCGGCGATAGCTCAGTGGGTGGTGCAGCGATAGCTCAGTGGGTGGTGCGGCGATAGCTCAGTGGGTGGAGGGGTTGTCTCCTAATCGGATGATTGGTTCATAGGCTCCGCCCCCTGCTCCTCAGGTATGGGTCAATGCAGAACAATCATTCTACTGTCTCCGACTAAAATTATTTAAAAAAAGGATCGATTATTATTTGTATGATTATTATTTTTATTGATATTGATAATAAGAATACATTTGGACATTTTTGTCTCGTGTTGAGGTGTTTTAGTGGAGACACTTTGATGCCTGCTTAAAGAATTCTATACAAACTAAATGCTCTCTCCTCATTGGCAGATTGTTTTTTTGTGTTTTCCGCTCTGGTTTGACAATCGGAGGCCGACCGTGTTGGAGCTCATCCAGGACGTCTGGGTGACATTAACATCCCACCCTGGACCGTCGGTACGGAGCAGAGAGGAATGTCGGAGCGTTATCTGCAGAGTGCCTCCCATTAGAGGAGTTCACCTTATCCATTTACCAATTAGCGGCGGGAAATGATGAATTGCAAAGAGAGATTGTATCACAGAGTGAGTGAATTAAAGGTGGCGAGTGCAGAATCCTTCATCGATAACTGCAGCAGGAGAACCGGTTGTGACGGCATGTTCTAATGCTAATAAATGGCCATGATTATCACTGTCGCAGACACTTTCCCTTTGATCTCCTCGCTGCTTTCATTGGGTTCAATTTGGGCAGCCAGAGATTTAATTCTCCACAGAAACCAGAGACCTCTGAGGCGACGAGGAAGACGTTCAAGGGGAAGTCCCTGAGAAGAAAGAGGATCAGTGGAGCAGAGAGGAGATAATCAGTGGAAGATCGTCTGACCAGGACGGATCCATGGAAACCTCTTGTTTCAGTTTGATGGTCCTAAACTGAGCAAAAACGACAACAACAAACATCCTGTCCTGATGTTTTACATTTACATATTTCATTTTAAAATGACTTAACTTTAAGAGACACACAAACTCAACATTAACTTTAACAGACACAAAAACTCAATGCTCACTTTAAACAGACATACAAACTCAAGGTCAACTTAAAACAGGCACACTCAATGTTAACTTCAGACAGACACGCAAACTCAACATTAACCTTAAACAGACACACAAACTCAAAATTAACCTTAAACAGACACACAAACTCAATGCTAACTTTAAACAGACACACAAACTCAACATTTGGCCATTTGTCTTAAACGTGAGTCTGAATAAAAGTATATGGCGTATTTTTGGCATTAATTTTTCATCCATCATAGGTCAGATTGAAGACTAGATACCGTCATGTGATAAAGTACTAAACCCACTCCAATTTCTTCTACACTGTAAAACAACATCTAGAATTCATGCTTTAATGCCAGAATTGTAGCATAAATAATATAGTCACGGTGCAAGAAGGTATAGTAAATGACCATGAAAAACCAGATGTACTGTTTAATTGTTTACGCTAGAGGTAAATTACATAAAATGTGAATAAATTATAACAGATTTAGATTCCTTTAAACCTTTAAATCAACAGTATTTTCACAATTATGGACTGTGAAAATTTTGTTTGGGTAGAGATTCAGGTAGGCTTTGCTAAATGGCCTTTTAACTGTAATTATTATACATAATACACTCATATAGTTGTCAGTAAAGTATATAATATAATTATCAGTAAAAATTCTGGTAAAAAGCTGTCAAGTACAACAACAAGAGACGTTAAAATTTGAAACAGTAGTTTTTATGGTGAATACACTTATTCAAAAAACAGTTAACATTTTTTTTATTTTGAAAATATGTAGAAAACACTGAATTTTATATGAAAAAATAAACTTCCTATAAAATTAAGGTTAAAATTACATAATTTTAGAAGCATGTTATTACTGTAAAAGTAACATTGTTGTTTTATCTAAGTTAAAGATTTTAAAGGCTATTTGGGGTTTTAGGTTTTCTTCTGTGACCTCTGAACCATTCTTGGGTTGATGTTGAGGTGATCTTCAGAACTTTGTCCTGCTGGAAGGTCCAACCACGACCCATTTTAAGGTTCTGACAGGCTTTTAGGTCTTCATCCAGTATCTGCTGGTGTTTGATGGAGTCCATGGAACCATGTCTGTAACAAGATGTCCAGAACCTTTGGAAGAAAACCAGCCCCACAACATCAGAGATCCACCACCATACTTCACAGTGGTTATGAGGGGCTTTTCTTTATGGCTTTTTTATTGCTAGGCCACACCCATCTTAGATGTTTGTAGCCAAAAAGCTCTACTTTGGTCTCATCTGACCTCTGACCTTGTTCCAGTGAAAGTCCCACTGGTGTTTGTCCAACTGTAGCAGCGTTAGCTTGTAGCAGCATTAGCTTGTAGCAGCGTTAGCTTGTAGCAGCATTAGCTTGTAGCAGCGTTAGCTTGTAGCAGCGTTAGCTTGTGTGTGGACGACAGCAGAGACTTTTTTCTGCTACCCTCCCAAACAGCTGGTGTTGGTGTCGGCGCCCTCTGATGGTGGTTAGGGAGACTTTCTGACCCCATGATTCAACTGACCTCTGACCTCTCTAGCTGTGATCCTTGGAGAGTCTTTATCCAGTCCAACCATCCTCCTCACAGTGTGTGGGGTCAGTTTACAGACACGTCCTCTTCCAGGTCGATGTCTAACATCTCCAGTCTCTTTAAACTTCTTCATTATTCATCTAACTGTTCAAACTGACCTTTGAACTGCTGAGAGATGTTCTTGTCTCCATTGTCAGATTTGTGCAGCTCTACAACTTTTCTTTGCTCCTTATTGCTGTGTTCTCTGGTCTTCATCATGGTGAAGAACCTCAGAGAGAATCAGGCCTGTGTCACCTCATATTTATACCCCAGTCAAACAGGAAGTACCTGTTCACCACTTCAGAGTTCCTGCTCACACAGGTGAAGATACAAACATAAAACAGGACTGGAGATATTCTTCAGTGACCTTTGACCTCAGGATTTACTGGAGGTGCCAATAATTGTGACAAACGCAAACGCAAAAATTCATGCTGGTCCTGACTGAAAGGAGTCCCAGTGACATCACAGTGACATCACCGTGACGTCACACGCATGTTTTGGTACCTCGACTATATTTAGGCAGGTGGTTTTAATGCAATGGCTGATGGGTGTAAATAATACCAATAGTCTTTGGCAGAGGTATCGTTTAACCCACCGGGTGGGAGACACACCAAATACCAACACTAAACTGTGAGGTCATTATTTGTTTCCGTCAGTTAAAGATTTATGATCTGCGTTTTAATGTCGTAAATAATGAAACTTCGTTTAGATTCAATAAGAACAGTTTGAGTTTTCCGTTCCTTTGTACTTATAGAGATCAAGTGTCTAGAACCTACTCAAAAACAAAAGAAATGCTGCTGTCTTTACTTCTAACCTGTATTTTGAATAAAACCGTTTCCTCTGATGAAGTCATGTGACCTTCCTCAAACCCGGAAACTTAAACTGGGTTCTGTTCCATTAGATTAAAGTTAAAGTTCTTCTACTCTAACTTTAGATTAAAGTTAGAGTAGAAGAGTTCTGTGACTTTAGTGATGTTATTAGATGAACTTCATCCACAGCAGAGGTTTGAGTTTACGCTGCAGACTAAATAAAGCCGGACTCGTTCAGGATGAATTAATCCTCTTAAACCCGACACAGAAGTATTTATAGGAACAAGATATTTACTGAATACAGAAATTAATCCCAGTTTCCTCTTTAAAGTTGGCTGAAGGAGTTTTATTTTTTGAGTGGCTCTGCTGTGGACCGAGATCAGCGCGTGACCACGTCACAAATGAGTGGAAGCATCTTCTGAAACCCGTGGAACCATTTTCCACGTCCGTGTATGTGTGCACTTGCTGTATTTGCAAAGTACACGTGCTGACGTCACTACGAGTGATGGTAATGGAGGAAGGCGGAGTGGGGGGGGGGGGGGGGGGGGGGGGGGGGGGCGTTGTGAGCGCGCCTGATGGATCCCCGGCGGAGGGCAGCGAGGACGCGCATCTCCGTCCTCCGCTCGTGAAGCGACTGCAGGAGAGCCAGATTCCCGGCTGGGAGCCGCTGCCGTGGATACCGGAGCATCACCGGACAGAGACTCGGGCGTCTAACGGAATAAAAATGTTCCTGTGAATCTATTGGTCGGCTCCTTCTCGGTCTCTCTGCTTCTTCATCGGATGAAGAGCTTCCTTGGACTTGGAGTATCAGTAGAAACCGAACCGGTCTCTCTCTCTGGGATATACATCCGGTCCACAGACGAAAAAACATGGAAATTATGACGTGGATTTATTATTGCTGCTAAACTGAACATCCAGAGAAGCGACCTTCCTCTCTTCATCTTCCTCTGTTTGCGTTATTCCGTTCTGTCGCTGGTTTGATCTATGGCTTCGTGATTTCTCCTCCGTGGCGATCGTCACTTCTTTTTCTTCATTTCGTTCTTTTCCACCGGTCCGGTTTGGAGGCGCAGAAGTGGAATGGCACGCAGAGAACATTTGCGGGAAGAAGATTTCGCGCAGCATCGAGGATGAATGGATGATTTTCTGCTGAGACGTGCCATGGATGGGAAACTTAATTTGTACCCACGGAACCGATCGGGGGAAAACCGCCGCATGAAATAACTCCAGCTGACAGCGATCAGGTCAGAACCCTCCTCTGCAGCATGGTCATAATGTTCTGCTCTGTCGCCCGATCTATTATTTATTTCATTCTCTGTTTCCCTGCGTAAAGACCACGGTGTGTGAGTGGGTCCCGGCTGTTTATTTGACGCATGGAGTCTCAGACTCTCATTTTCACCAGTTTCACGCGCGTGGGGTGCGAGTCCGCGGGGATGTGGGACCCGATCAGGTTCTGCTCCAGCAGCCTCCTGGACTCGAACCCCTCAGCGTGAGTTCGAGTCCGCCTCTGAATCCGCTGGTAGAGCCGTAACTTTGCGCAGTGGCAAAAGAAACACTCACACACGCACTCACACACACACACACACACGCGCGCGCGCGCGTCGTACGCGTAACCTGCCTGACACTTTGATCTCCATCCTTCACACCTACTGGAGACATGGTGGACTCTGTCCTCCTGCGAGGACTGATTGGACTGATTTGAATATCGTGCATCACCTCCATCATCTGTGATGGAGCTGAGGTGTCACCTCCGTGGGTCGTTCCACGCACAGCGTGAAGCCACCCTATGCGCGCGCTGTGAGCCGGTGAGTGGGTGCCTCCTCCAGCTGAATGCTAAAGAGCCAGGATGTACCGAGGACACTGGGGGGGGGTGGTGGTGGTGGGGGGGCTAACATCTCACCCAACAGAAAGCTCTTTCAAACCGACACGGTCACGATAACGCACTGGTGTCCGGTCCGTTTGAGTGGCGTGCGCCTGCCGCAGTGCTGCTTCTCTAAAACAAACCTTTCCCGGTTCGGTCCATTTCGGTCCGATCAGAACAAAGTCCGGTTTAAGAGCTCAGTTTTTAAATTCCCCCCGTCTAATGAGGAAGCCATCAGGTTTAATACAACCGGGACCGGACAACGGGAGAGTAGAGACTCTCTCTCTCTCTTCCACCCATCTGTTGAGCAGGCAGCGCGCGCGCTCTCCCCGCGCGCACCTCCAAATAAACTCCATTATATATCCCTCAGTTATGGGATGGATCCTCAAATTATGGGATAGATCCTTAAATTATGGGATGGATCCTTCGGTTATGGGATGGATCCTTAAATTATGGGATGGATCCTTAAATTATGGGATAGATCCTTAAATTATGGGATGGAACCTTCGGTTATGGGATGGATCCTTAAATTATGGGATGATTCCTTCGGTTATGGGATGGATCCTTAAATTATGGGATGGATCCTTAAATTATGGGATGGATCCCACCTCCGCCCTACGTTGTTCTACTCCATCAGTAACCATCTCTGGATGTGTTTCCTACAGTTGTTTTATTCTAGCGGGTCAGAACCAGAGACAATCTGTGCACCACACTGTAAAAAATAAAAAACCAGACACACCGGATGTTACGGTAAATTCCCATCATCACAGATTTAAGGCCAAACTGTTGATGACATAAACGACAGTAAATCAAATCATTTCACATTTATGGAGTGTTTTTGTTTTTGTTCCTGCAGAAACAATGTTTTAATTTTCATCTGCAGGCAGGCAATAATAATAATAATAATAATAATAATAATAATAAGGAATAAAAATCTAACTTTAACATCCTTATATTCTACCCGTTCCAGTAAAACTCTGTGTTTCCACATATTCATACCTTAAATACTGAAGTTATTTAGGGTTGATTTCTCAAAGACAGCTCAGTGTTTGTACGACGGTTCCACTCTTACAGTCTTCTGCTCTTGTTTTTCAACAGACAGTTTTTACAGTGAAGCAGCTGCGAAACCGACCCGCAGCTTTCTTCTTGGTTCTGTTTGGACTTTGGGTCAGAGGTTCAGGTTTTAATCATAAAACTGTGAAACAACTTCATTGGTTTGATTTCTCAGGGTCCAGTCGGGAATAATGGCGTTCTGCAGGTTTGGACGGGTTAGATGGGTCGGGGTACTGACCCAGTAAAACCTGACAAAGTCTGAATTTTGTTAAAATATTTGATTTAAAGTTTTGCGTGATCATAAACTTCGACACAGAGAAGAAGGAATGATAGAAGTAAGATATGAAAATGAATGATGGAAAAAAGAATAAAACTGGAGCGATCAGCATTTCATCACCGGGTCAGAACACAGAACCATAAACAATCAGACGTTAGAGCTGCTGATTCAACTTTATTGATCCACTGAGTTATTTCACAGCACTAAAACTAGACTTGAAGGTAAAACCAGTTTGTGTGAGACGTACTAGAACATACTTAAGATTATTTCAAAACACAGTCAAACGTCAAAGAATCACAGATGAATTATTCAAAAACAACTTTACAGTTTTTTACGTCTCACGTGAAAATAAATGTTTACAAGATATAAAATCAGTGAATGCATTAAATCAGAGGTTTTGACGGCAGCATAACTGAGCAGGAGAGGAAGAAGATGAAGATTGTCAGCCTGTCTGGTGGGAGGACCGTGACATTAGACTTATAATAACTTATAATAACTCATAATAACTTATAATAACTTATAATAACTTATAAGTACAAATGTTGGCAGAAGATTAACATCAAAGCTGCACCTTTAAGGAGAGAGGAGCAGATGTGGAAAAGTGGATCACCTAATAAACCTTTTCTGCTACAGAAATATTTTGTGTAGATGAGTTGAAAAAGTTCTGACCCAGAAGACATTACAGCGGGTCCAGTTTGGATAAATCCAACTGTAGCTAAATATAAGAAAACACGACTCGTGTAGAAACGTCTGATTCTTCTCCGGATCCAAAACCGATCGGATCTCTCCACCAGAGTTTGTCATCAACCAGAATACCTGAAAAACATGCAGCTGAAACTTTGGTTGTTTCATCATTATGAAGAAGTTCTTTACAGCAACCAGCCAAAACATTATAACCACTAACAGTCCAAGTCCAAATAACTCACTCTCCAGATCAAAATGGGATATATTACCTGGTTACCATGGTTACCTGTCAGTGGGTGGGATATATTACCTGGTAACCAGGGTTACCTGTCAGTGGGTGGGATAAATAACCTGGTTACCATGGTTACCTGTCAGTGGGGCGGGGGGATATATTACCTGGTTACCATGGTTACCTGTCAGTGGGTGGGGTATATTACCTGGTAACCAGGGTTACCTGTCAGTGGGTGGGATATATTACCTGGTTACCATGATTACCTGTCAGTGGGTGGGATATATTACCTGGTAACCAGGGTTACCTGTCAGTGGGTGGGATATATTACCTGGTTACCATGGTTGCCTGTCACTTTCATTGATCAACAGGATCAGCTGTTTGAAGGGGTGGAGTTTGGATAAAAAGCTGGAAACCAGAATCTGTTCTGAAAACGAACTCAATGTTCATCTTTATCTTTTTTATCCTCAACATGAGGTCTTCATCAGTAAACATCCCAATGGACTCGTAGGAAGACACACTTTCAAATCTAGAACCGTCTCAAGTGTAAACATTGAAAACAGTTCCCTCCAGAAAAGTATTATTATCATCAAGTATTTTGTTTTTGTTCCATTTCAGGCCGATTTAAGTTCTAGAAATGAGGGTTGGATTGATTGTGCAGTGCAACTTTGACCGGAGCCGGATTGTTATGTCTACAAGACTGGATCAGAACATCTCTAGGTGTGCAGGTCTTGTTGGGATTTCCTGGTCTGCAGTGATTAGAACTGTGGCCTAAGGAAGGGGACCGGCTGAGTGGTGACAGGGTGATGGCTGCCCCGTGGGTTTATTGATGTGTGGGCTGGAAGGCTGAGGCTTACTGTTCATCACTGCTGAGGAACCAGAAGTTGTTGGAAAAGTGGATTCTGGTTCTGATAGACTGGTATCAGAGCACAGTGGTTTGGCGGCAAAAAAGGGATATTCACCGCTTTAGGCTTCTGGTATTATGTTATGTCATGTCATGTCATGTTATTTCATGTTATTTCATGTCATGTTATTTCATGTTATGTCATGTTATTTCATGTCATGTCATGTCATGTCATAGCATATCATATCATATCATATCATATCATATCATATCATATATCATGTAATGTCTTCTCATATCATGTCCTGTCATGTCATGTTATATCATGTTATGTCATGTCATGTCATGGAAGGAGCACCCAGAGAAAACAGGGGGATCATATGAACGCCACACAGACCAGAAGGTTTGGTTGGTGCAGTGCGAACAACAACCATGGGGCTGATGGTCCACAGAGATCCGGTGATGGACTGGCGCCCTGAGCGGACTCTCTTTGAACGAGGCCGTGTTCCGTGAAGCGAGGAGATCTGTGATCTGATCAGGAACATATTTAAAGAGAACATCTAAATGTACCATCGGAGCCGATTGTTGCTGCTTATCCGGAGTAACGCAAATTCATTTGTTTTGTTGCACCAGAGCAAGCACAAAAACACAAAACTTAATTCAACCATGTTGTTTTTGCAGCGGCAGCAGAATCTTAAGAAAATACCCAAAACGTTGATTCAAGAGAAAAGTTTAAGAAATGAGTGTTAGAGGAGGTCTATTAAAGGAAACACAAGCAAAGACTGATCAGCGTCAATATAAGAGTTTAATTCTCTTTAAGATCCTTTTCATCTAATATTGGACTTTTATACCCAGAAACAAACCTACGTTCAGCTGATCAGCCGCGTTTCTCTCAGACACCGAATAAACTCTCTTCCCCAGCGGTGAGCCGGAGATTTAACGTAAAGTCTTCTATTTCAAACTACTTAACCAAGAGAACTTCTAACAGACACGGACTAGTCCAAAGAGACGGACTAGTCCAAAGAGACGGGGGGGTCGTTAAACATCGACTCAGCTTAGATATAAATACTTTAAGAAAACATATTTTTCGTTGTTCAACATATTTACTCAGGAAAAACTCACTCAGTAAAAAGTTAACGGTCGACAAGAGTTGGATTGAGTTCAAAAGATTCATCCTTCAAACAAAGTCCCCTCCTCTCATTCTCCATGATGAGCTTTTCCACTTCCTGTGGGCGGGGCTTAAAATGCCTTTTCTTCCTTCCAAGAAGCTTTTTGTTGGATAGAGCTCGGTAAGTAAAAGTCAGAGTTTATGAATGCAACAAAAACAACGGTGATGGGACGTAAAGTAAACTGTGTGCGTCCAAATGATCGCGTAAACATCCCATCGTGAAGAAAACCTGAACATGTGATAACAGGAAATGGATGGAAATGTGACCTCACTGATGATGGACAGGATTTGCTTTGAGGTTCTGAGCCTCCATCTCTGCGTTTGGGTTCTCCTCGGGTTTGGGTGGAGAACCTCCGTGTTTTCCTTGGTAACCCGGTCCGTTGGGTCTCCAGAGTTCTGATGTTTGTTTGGTTGAGTTCAGACCGCAGATTGAAACGTTTTCACAAACACCGATCAGAACAAATCATTGCAGTTTAATAAAGTGTTCTGTTTGCAGACACGTAAACGTTTGTCATTTATGAGGAGGAGGATGAAACCTAATGACCCGTCATTTAACATCTGAGACACGGAGTGAAGGATTCTGGGAAAACTCCAAGGCCGTAACAAAATACTCATTTGAATTTGGTCAATTTTGGGCAAAGCGCAGGAGTCTGGAGAAATGAGGGAGCGTGTAATGTGCTATCACTGACTGATTATCTGAGCGGCTTCTGGGAGCGGAACACAAATGACAGCGAGACACATATCAGCTGAAGATGTATGAAAACCAGCGGCGCTCTGGCAGTTTTATAAGGTCTGTAAATGTGATACTAATAACATCTTCAATATCCTCCCACATGTCAGCCGCTAATGCTGCCGATGCTAAACCCCCTCCCTCCCTGTTTCTCTCTCTCTCTCTGTTTCTCTCTCTCTCTCTTTCTCTCTCTCTCACCTGTCTTTATTTCACATTTCCTCTTTTCTGAAGAGACTCTGTTGGGAGGACGAGAGGTTTCTCTTTCTCTCTCGCTGTCTCTCTCTCTCGCTCCATCTCTCTCTCTGTCTCTCTCTCTCTCGCTCTGTCTCTGTTTCTCTCTCTCTCGCGCTGTCTTTCTCTCTCGCTCCATCTCTCTCTCTGTCTCTCTCTCTCTCTCTGTCTCTTCCTCTTTCAATCTGTCACTCCCTCCCTCCCTCTCTCTCTCTCTCGCTCTGTCTCTATCTCTCACCTGTCTTTATTTCTCATTTCCTCTTTTCTGAAGCGACTCTGTTGGACGGGCAGCAGCGAACATTAACACACACAGCAGGAGAGAAATAAAACGCAGCACAAAGGATTGTGGGATGTCTCGCGGTGTTTGTTGGCGTGTTCGCTCGCCCACACTCGTGCTGTTTAGATCCTACATATGGAGCAGGGGGCAGGCGACAGCTTGGGCCTGCCTGGATCACTGCACCTGGTTGGGCCATTGTTCCTCTGAGGTGTGGGAGGGGCCTAATAGTCCGACATGGTGGAGAAAGTATCTGCAGAGGTAGAAGGAATCGAGTTGAAATATCCTCTATCCTCTACAATAAAGAATAGAAATTGAATAATCATTGAATAATAGTCCCGGCCCAGTGGTGGCCGTAGGTGCCTCTACCCCCTAGCCGCATTCATTTGGCACGGCCCCCGGGGGTCCATGTCAATATTTGCACCGAGTGCCATTCTGCTTCGGGGGCGACTGCGACTGTAAGCGTGACCGGGCCGGAGCGAGGATTCAGCTCACGGATAATCAAGGGCAATGAAACGGAAGCCCCCGCCCTGCAGACCTGCTCCCTGCCATTAATTAAGCCTTTTGGCAGGAAAAGTAAAAGGATGGGCTTCTGTGGGAATAGATGGGTTGGGGTTGCAGGAGGATGAGGGGGGGGGCGGGGGGAAACAAAACAAATTAAGTGCCTGGAATTGCACGGATAATTCACGTCTCTAATTAATATTGATTGCAGGAAGGATAAGAAAGTGCCACAGCAGAAAACAGGAATCAGGGGATGGGGCTTTAATAGTAACTCTGTGAGGAGACAGGCTGGAGCTATACGCCGGGCCACCACGGAGCAGGTTAAGGTCCTCACTTGGCTGCAGTGGTTCTGCTGAGTCATGTAAAGATCTTCAGGATGCACCGCCCTGAGGGATGGAGCAAAGAACTACAGGCCCATTGTATCGACTCGGCGTCTCAGGAGCCGTAAATACTGGACGGAGGTTTTTGAGTGACAGCTTGTCCAAACTGAGAGGCTCCTCCCCCCTGTACGCACTCAGTAACCATGACGACACGGGGGTCCTGAAGCCCATACGTGCTGCGACAGCTTCCTTCTATCTATCCTGAATGCTCCATGAGTGTTTGTTACTATATAAGTATAAAGTTGTACTGACGGGTCCGGTACCACACCGGAGCGGTTCTGACATCAGAACATGAACGATGTGATATCAAACATTTTGTTTTTAAATCAAAAACAAAAACATAACCCACCATGCAGGGTAAAAACCCAAAACGACCCGGTGATGTCGGTCCCTTCTAGACGCAGAACTGGGTCGCCGACATGAGGCTCTATTATGGAGTCATCATCATCTTCATCATCACCGATGCAGGTCTTTCATGTTATCGCGATAACTCAAAAACTATTTCATGGATCATTTCCAAACGTTAGACCCACAGAGACCGCCGTGCGAGGAAGAACTGGATTGATGTTGGGAGATGTTGGTTTTATATTTCTGACACTAGGGGGAGTTTTTGTCTCCAAACGTTTTTGGCCCACACTTTCCCAACCGTCGGTCTGATTTAGATCTTTCTATGATATTTTTCCTATTTTACTGTAAAAGTTCATATTTGTCTCATTACGGCTCCTTAGAGAGGAAGATGCTTCGTTCTGGCGGGAAGCGCCGCTCTGCCAGAGCAGATGGAAGGAGTCTGGACTCCTTTGGGCTGTGATCTTATCGGACCTGATGGCTGCATCTGCTCCAGTCCGGTGCTGGACAATCACGCCGGCTGATCACCGCGGCGACAGCAGACGCTTGCTTTCAGTGGGTTAGGGTTCCTCCTCATCCTCCTCACCGTCTTCATCCTCCTCATCCTCCACATCCTCCTCATCCTCCTTATCCTCCACATCATCCTTATCTTCCTTATCCTCCACATCCTCCTTATCCTCCTCATCCTCCATATCCTCCTCATCTTCCACATCCTCCTCATCCTCCACATTCTCCACTTCCTCTTCATCCTCCTCATCCTCCACATCCTCCTTATCCTCCTCCTCATCCTCCTCCTCCTCCACATCCTCCTTATCCTCTTCATCCTCCTCATCCTCTTCATTCTCCTCATCCTCCACATCCTCCTTATCTTCTTCATCCTCCTCATCCTCCTCATCCTGATCTTTGGTGGAAGCATCTCTGATGAAGTCAAGCCACAGGATTCATGCAGAAGGGCTTCTTCTAAACTCCTGGGAGAAATTAGATGTTTGGTTTCCTCTGCTCCTCCATTAATCCGTTCGTGTTCGTGGAAACCCTCCGCAGGTCCGGCGCCTCGTCAGAGAAGCAGTTTGTGTGTTTGTGTGGGAAAAGACGACAGGTGGGATTTAAACCCCGGGGGCTGCTGGGTATGTTTGATGGTGCAGAATTTTCACCTGAGAAGATGAGCAGAATCTCAGTGTGACAATTTATAAAGGCTCTATGTGTGACATCACACATGTGACATCACACACGTGTGTGATGTCACATGGGTCAGAGACCCATCTCTGACACGGGTCACAGATGTTTGTTCCAGCAGGGTTAGTTGGATCGCCAGAGTCTAGATCAGAACATTGAACATTCCGTTCCTCCCAGGAGACATGAGTGATGTCATGGGGTGTGGAGAGTGAGGGGGCGTGTCCAGAGTGATGTCAGTCTTTGTTATTTTGAAATCCTGCAATGGAGATAAGCGGAGATGGAATGTTTTTCCTGTGAGTCCAGAGAAGACGTGTCCTTCAATGTCTCCTTTCCTGCCTGTCTTTGAAGGGTCCCTCAGACGGATCACAGACGGAGATGAAGCAGCAGGAGCTGCATGAGGGTCTTCTGAGGTTCTGTTTTCATCCTCACAAGAAGGTTCATGTAGGCGGGTTCTCCACAGCAGACCTGAATGCTTTAATTCCTGATGCCTCTCTTAGAGCGGAGACGCTGGAGAAAAACAATGTATCTGGAAGCGGCGGCGTGTCGTTAGCGTCCTCGAGGGACGCCGCCTCAGGTGACATCGTTTAATAAAATTTACACACAGTTCCCTCTGGAGCCGCAAAAGATAAATGTCCAAATCTGAGAGGATGAAGAACATTAAGAAAGAAAGAAGGAGAAACAGCAGCTACACTGTAAAAAGTAGATTGTGTTTATTTAAGGACAAATACCGGGAGCTGTATATATATATATGTGTATATATACCGGAGCGGTATATTATATACTAGTATCACTAGGTGATACTAGTCCTCAAATTATCCTGGATTAAACCTGTGTATATATATATATATATATATATATACATATATATATATATATATATATATAACGCTGACAGGGGGAATTAAAACCCTGACAGCGTTTTAATTCCCCCTGCGGTTCCGCTATCATAGCAGCCCAATCTCCTCTCACCACACCATCAGCACCTTTTCCTCCTAGACCCAATTTAGCAGCTGATCCAAAACCAGCCTCATCGGGACCCCTGAAACCCGGAGCGGGCTCTCGGTGGATCAGAACCGCATGTCCTGAAAGGAGCAGAGGATGTAATTAGATGCTGCCAATCTCTCGCCATCAGCTGGGGATGCCCCTTCCTGTCCTTCAGAGGACGAGCAGAACTCTTCCAGACCAGCGCCAGCCGGTCTGAGAGCGAGTACCGGATCACAATTCTTGATGGAATGAAAGAAGCCCGTCGGATCGGGTCGGTTTCATATTCCCATAAAGTCTGGATGTGATGGAGGCGTAGTGGCTCCGTGGATTCAATCATCACGTATTCATGAGAAGAACCTCCAATGACCCGGTCCTGCAGGCGTGGCGCTGAAAGAGGTTCTTTGTCTGAACCCACTTGTCCTTTTCCACAGTTTTTATCTCGGTTGGCTCTCGCTCCGCCCCGTCTCATTCTCCAACCCACTGACATTCCTCCGAGGGAACCGGTCACACATCTGAAGCATGAACCCAATCAGCGCCGGTGCTGATAGGCTGTCAGATGAATCAGAACCTTGATTGAAACGCTCTCATTTGGCTGCTTTTGTAGCGTCTGTTCACAGGAAGAATTCACACGGTTCCCATCAGAACTCTGAGGACGGATCCTTCTTGTCTCCCTCTTTGACTGCTCTTGGCCCGGGTTCTAGGGATCCAGTTCTTCCCTCCTTCATAAAGGTTTCTGTTTAATGAGATGCGTGGCCTACATGAGGAGCGACCCGTGAGTGAAGAACCTAGATGTTCTGGCGGTTCCGTGAGCCCCGATGACATGGCGGGTTTGGATTACTGCAAGACTCATCGGTGGTTGTTCTCCTCAGCCTATCAGCAGGAAGTAGTCCCTACATCAGAAACATCAGAACCCAAGAGTAAACCTTCAGAATCTTTGGTTTGGATTGGATGCTGGGTCTCAGACGGGTTTGTGAGAGAACCAGCAGCAGAATTGTTCTGGGTTTCGGTAGAAGTTTGTGAATCCTTCAAGCAGGAGATGATTTCCATTGTTGGGCCAGGACCGGATTAATCTCCTTAATGGAACCAGCAAGTCTCGTATCCATTCCTGGGCTCGGTTCTGAAGCAACGACCCGACGCCTGAGACCCGGAGACGTTTTCTGATAAAAGACAGGATTCATCCTCACACGTTTCGTACTTTTAATTTTCTTTTATGCTCTCCATAAATCTTCCTTGTCAGGTTCTGTATTCTGGGTTTCTCCTCAGACGTCCTCCGTCTGACTTTCAGAGCCAAATCTTCTCCTCCTGGTTCTGAACGGACCGCCCGTCTTCTATCCCACATCCCTCTCTTCTTACGTCTTTATTGTCTTTCCTTCTACTTCCTGTCTCCTTTCACTGTCACTCAGTATATTCTCTTCTTTGTGATCTCTTTTCTCTTTAATGTCTTTTCAATATAAAGTCTCTTTATCTTCTTCATCCTTTAATATTTATATTTATTCCTGCAGTAAAAACCAGATCATCTGGGAAGAATTACAGACGCAATATATCGTGTATATATAATATACATGGATGTAATATATAATGTGTGTTTGTGTGTCTGTGTGTCTGGGTGTGTTAGTGAGTGTGTGTAAGTGTCTGTGTGTGTGTGACTGTGTGTGTGTGTGAATGTGTGTGTTTTTGTTTGTGTGTGAGTATGTTTGAGTGTGTGTGTGAGTGTGTGTGAATGTGTCTGTGAGTGTGTGTGTGAGTGTGTGTGAGTGTATGTGAGTGTATGTGAGTGTGTGTGAGTGTATGTGAGTGTATGTGAGTATGTTTGAGTGTGTGTGTTGTGAATGTGTGTGTGAATGTGTGTGTATGTGAGTGTGTTTGAGTGTGTGTGTGAGTGTGTGTGAATGTGTGCGTGTGTGTGAGTGTATGTGAGTGTGTGTGAGTGTGTGTGTGAGTGTGTGTGAATGTGTGTGTGTGTGTGAATGTGTGTGTTTTTGTTTATGTGTGAGTATGTTTGAGTGTGTGTGTTGTGAATGTGTGTGTGAATGTGTGTGTATGTGAGTGTGTTTGAGTGTGTGTGTGAGTGTGTGTGAATGTGTGCGTGTGTGTGAGTGTATGTGAGTGTGTGTGAGTGTATGTGAGTGTATGTGAGTGTGTGTGAGTGTGTGTGAATATGTGCGTGTGTGTGACTGTATCTGAGTGTGTGTTTGTGAAGGTGTGTATGTTTTTGTTTTTGTTTTCATGATAATAATGAGGATGAAGAGGATGATGATGATGATGATATGATAACGTTTGTGGCTGCAAAAGTAAACATCGCCGTCAGAACTTTATCCAGATATCAGATCCAGTCATGAGTTTGTGTTCTGACCCAACTCTTCTCCTGAGGTCCGGTTCTTCTCTCCTCCCTGATGGCATGTTTTCTGGTTTTCTGCGGGTCTCATGAGGAGAACTTTCAGTCACGGACCGCCGACACAGACGTGGGTCTCTGCTCATCTCTGCCTGTTCCTTTATCTTCAACCGTGTTTGTACTGAAATGATGTTTGTGCAGGAAGTGGAAGAACATAACAAACATTTACGTTCACGCCCCCTCCCTCAAACTCCTCCCTCAAACCCCTCCCTTCTGCTGTACCATCACATTCTCTCTGTCACTCCACCTTTCCTACTCCACCTTTACTACGCCACCTTTCCTACTAGTCCCCAGGTGATACTAGTCCTCAGGTGACACTAGTCCCCAGGTGACACTAGTGCCCAGGTGATACTAGTACTCTGGTGACACTAGTCCCCAGGTGACACTAGTCCATAGGTGATACTAGTCCTAAGGTGATACTAGTCCACAGGTGACACTAGTCCTCAGGTGATACTAGTCCACAGGTGATACTAGTACTCTGGTGACACTAGTCCCCAGGTGACACTAGTCCATAGGTGATACTAGTCCTCAGGTGATACTAGTCCACAGGTGACACTAGTCCTCAGGTGATACTAGTCCACAGGTGACACTAGTCCTCAGGTGACACTAGTCCCCAGGTGATACTAGTACTCTGGCGACACTAGTCCCCAGGTGACACTAGTCCATAGGTGATACTAGTCCTCAGTTGATACTAGTCCTCAGGTGATACTGGTCCTCAGGTGATACTAGTCCTCAGGTGATACTAGTCCGTAGGTGATAGTAGTCCTCAGGTGACACTAGTCAACAGGTGATACTAGTCCTCAGGTGAAACTAGTCCGTAGGTGATAGTAGTCCTCTGGTGACAATAGTCCTCAGGTGATACTTGTCAACAGGTGATACTAGTCCTCAGGCGATACTAGTCCTCATGTGACACTAGTCCTCAGGGGACACTAGTCCTCAGGTGATACTAGTCCCCAGGTGACACTAGTCCGTAGGTAATACTAGTCTTCAGGTGATACTAGTCAACAGGTGATACTAGTCCTCAGGTGATACTAGTCTTCAGGTGATACTAGTCAACAGGTGATACTAGTCCTCAGGTGATACTAGTCTTCAGGTGATACTAGTCAACAGGTGATACTAGTCCTCAGGTGATACTAGTCTTCAGTTGATACTAGTCCTCAGGTGACACTAGTCCGTAGGTGATACTAGTCCTCTGGTGACACTAGTCCGTAGGTGATAGTAGTCCTCAGGTGACACTAGTCCGTAGGTGATAGTAGTACTCAGGTGACACTAGTCCGTAGGTGATAGTAGTACTCAGGTGACACTAGTCCTCAGGTGATACTTGTCAACAGGTGATACTAGTCCTCAGGGGACACTAGTCCTCAGGTGATACTAGTCCCCAGGTGACACTAGTCAACAGGTGATACTAGTCCTCAGGTGATACTGGTCCTCAGGTGACACTGATCCTCAATTGATACTAGTCCTCAGGTGACACTAGTCCGTAGGTGATGGTAGTCCTCAGGTGACACTAGTCAACAGGTGATACTTGTCAACAGGTGAAACTAGTCCTCAGGTGATACTAGTCCCCAGGTGACACTAGTCAACAGGTGATACTAGTCCTCAGGTGATACTGGTCCTCAGGTGACACTGATCCTCAATTGATACTAGTCCTCAGGTGACACTAGTCAACAGGTGATACTTGTCAACAGGTGAAACTAGTCTTCAGGTGATACTAGTCTTCAGGTAATACTAGTCAACAGGTGATACTAGTCCTCAGGTGATACTAGTCCTCATGTGATACTAGTCTTCAGGTAATACTAGTCAACAGGTGATACTAGTCCTCAGGTGATACTAGTCTTCAGGTGACACTAGTCCTCAGGTGATACTAGTCCTCAGGTGTGGCGATGTCAGCTCCTGGCTCACAGCTTCTCTCAGTAAGAGGACACTAGAACTTCTAAGGACTTGTCTTGTTTACAAACAAAAAGACTTAAATGACTCTGATCGTTTGGACAGGAGGGTTTTTACGTAATCGAAGCAGGTATTAGTTCATTTGCTCAAAAGTAAATCTCACTCCACATAATTATTCTGATTATTTATTCATATCAGCTGTTGGAGCCGCATTAATGAATAAAGCCAGGAGTGAAAAAAGACTCTTCAGCGTGAGAGTTTACCCAGAATGCTGAGTTTCAGCCGCCTGCTCCTATCAGAGCCGAACACGCCAGAGCCTCATGTCGAGTAATCCATTCAGCCAAATGAATATGTGTCCGTGTCAGACGGCAGGATCCTGCAGCTGAGACCTTCCTCCGACAGCGTCCGTCATAATGGACCCGTCGCTGCATAATGTTCACCTCCCTCTCCTCCTGTGGCGCCGATGCAGCATCAGCATGTGATAAAAAGTCATTAAAGCATCCTTGTTCTTCCACTGGAAGGAATTCCACAAGACAAATCTGCAAAGTGTCATCCTGGACATGATTCCAGCCCATCCATGCAGAACCAAGTTATTTAAAGCCCAGATTTGTTAATAGAGTAAGACAGAGAGAGAGAGAGAGAGAGTGAGAGAGAGGGGGGAGAGAGAGAGAGGGGAGAGAGAGATGGAGAGAGAGAGGGAGAGAGAGGGAGAGAGATATTCTATAACAGACCAGAATAATGAGATTTGGTATTTCTATTCCCCCTGAAAAGAGAATTAACATAAAAACACACTCTGCTCTCCATTCTGCTCACATCATCTCCAACCAGCAGCTCCATCCGTGCCTAGACCTCCCTGCAGCAGAGATCACAGCGCCGGCTGGATCAGGTGTCGGGCCGTTGATCGAAAGGGAAGTTTTTCAGCGGTTCCGGACAGGAACGTCAGAGACACGCGATGGAACCATCTGCTCCGTCACAGGTTTCCATTTCAACACAGAGTTTCACTTTCTTCAGTCTGTTCAGCAATGATGAAGACTCCTCCGTCTGCTGCAGGGGAAAGCAGCTTTCATTACTAATGATGATGATGATGATGGCTGACCCTGTGCTCGGGTTTTGATAGTCAGTCCCTGTACTTATTATTCTATTATTAGGAGAACAGCAGAACATTTAGACATGAACACGTTCCACAGACAGAGATCCAGACTGTTTCTGGATCTTCCTCCTCCGTGATTCTGCAGAATTTCACTCAGTATTAAAAATATGGATTTGTTGCATCGGTTTCCCTCAAAGCCCAGGTTAGGATCTTACAATCTAAGAGATACTGACAGCCGGCGTTTTTCAAAAAGCGCTGAAGAAGTATGAGTATCGATCCGGCCCCTCTGGCTCTCATCTGACGGACCGTAACTCCTCCACAGAACCGGGCTGGAATATTACGACTCGCTAACTTGGTAACAGAAACACGGCTGATTGATTTGCTCGTGGGCGTCTGAATTTTCTTCCATTTTATTAGTGTACCGAAATATTCTCCACGTTCAGAGGAGGTTCCTGCAGTTACTTAGTAACCAGCTGTTGGGAGCGGGTCGCTCCTGCCGGTTCCGCTGGTTCTGATCAATGATGCAAATTAATCCATAAATTACTGCCTTCAGAGGAATGAAACGACTCGGTCGTTGATGCAGGTGGTGTCACAGCTTCATCCACCTCAGGGTTC
Source organism: Lophius americanus (assembly GCA_037951165.1). NCBI lineage: Eukaryota > Metazoa > Chordata > Actinopteri > Lophiiformes > Lophiidae > Lophius > Lophius americanus. The sequence goes on from JBBDHG010000428.1 coordinate 159,213, forward strand.
TGAGCCTTCAGTAGGTGCTGCCCATCAGAACCATGATCAGAACCGCCTCAGTGGTCCGCTGTTGGTTCCGAGAGTCTTTCTTTCAGATTCGAGTCCTTCTGATTTCCTCTTCTGTCTTTAAGAAAGAAGAAGGTGGTTCTGCTGTCCCATCACATCCTATTATCTTCTTTTTTTTCGTTTGATGGACGTTTGTGGTCGTTTGAATGAATGATTTCTTCTTTTTTACAGTCGTGGAATCAAGTAACAGAAATAAAACATTTCCTCGATCTCACCGGGTTGTTAGAAGTTTTATTCTGGCTTCAATGACGACGTCATCAAGTCTGATTTATAATAAGTCAGCCCCGATGACGTCATCAGCCTCGATGACGTCATCAGCCTTCTGGTTGCCCTTAAAGGAGCCTTTCAGCGTCTCCATGGCGATGCAGGATGTCGCTGTTGTCGTTCCTGAAGCTTATCTATGAGTGTGAATATGAAGGTTCCATAAAGGTCTTTTCTTCTTCATCCGGTGTTTTTGTGTTATTACACTGTAATAACTCTGATGCTGTAAACAAACAATCAGAAAACGATTCAATTATGAATTTTACTGATTGGTATGATAATTAACCGTCGCTGTCGTCGACTCGTAGAAGAATCTTCTTCCTGCATCGTTCTGTCCTCATCAAACTTTTCCTTCCTTCATTTCAGACCCATGCTACAGAACACTTTGTTATATTCAGTGTTTGTTTGTTTGTTTGTGTGTTTGTTTTTGTGTTTGTGTGTTTGTTTTTGTGTTTTTTTGTTTGTGTGTTTGTGTGTTCTTTGTTTGTTTGTGTATTTGTTTGTGTGTTTGTTTGTGTGTTTGTTTGTGTGTTTTTTGTTTGTGTGTTCTTTGTTTGTTTGTGTATTTGTTTGTGTGTTTGTTTGTGTGTTTGTTTGTGTGTTTTTTGTTTGTGTGTTCTTTGTTTGTTTGTGTATTTGTTTGTGTGTTTGTTTGTGTGTTTTTTGTTTGTGTGTTTTTTGTTTGTTTGTGTATTTGTTTGTGTGTTTGTGTGTGTGTTTGTTTGTTCGGTCCACGGATGTGTGACCCCCCACCGTGTAAAACAGATGAAGGTTTATAATCGTGGGGCGGCTGTGGCTCAGTGGGTAGAGCGGCCGTCCCCCAATCAGAAGATCGGAAGGTAGCCGGTTCAAATCCCACCAGGGTCTACTTGTCGTAGGGTCCTTGAGCAAGACCCTGAATCCTTAGCTCCCCGGGCGCTCCACGAGGGGCTGCCCACTGCTCCCTCAGGGATGGGTCAAATGCAGAGAAGTAATTTCACTATGTTGTGTGTATGACTCTATGTGACTAATAAAGGATTATTTAATCCCCCATCTGTCTGAATGAATAATCATCACCAGAACTATTTTCTCTGACATTGGACTTAAAGAGGCCGGTCACGGGCCGGCGTGACTTCCAGGCCCGGGTTCTTCTTCCTGGCGGCCCGACTGAAGTATGAAATCATTATCTCCTTCCTCGCCGCGCCTCTTCATTCCTCATCCTCGATATCAGTCAGTGAGAATCTCACAGCTTTTAGGAATTCATCCAGACCGAATGAATCACAGCATGTCTGTCCCCCCCGTCCCATCGGTCCTGCATTAGTCTGGACCGGGACGGGCCTCACTCCTTTGACGGATGGGGAGGTGGCTGATGGGACGTTTCCTTTAGTGCTCCTCTCAGCCAGAGAATGGAGGCGCTGCCAGAGTGCCCTTGAACCGCGATGATGGTTCACACTGCTAAACCCTCAGTGGGTTCATGTGAATATGCACACAAACACAAACACACACCTACCCACACACATGCAATACACACACACAGAGCCACATGCACTACACACACACACACACATGCACTACACACACACACACACACATGCACTACACACACATACACACATGCACATGCACTACACACACACAAACACACACATTCACTACACACACACATGCACTACACACAAACACACACACATGCACTACACACAAACACACCCACATGCACTACACACAAACACTCACACATGCAAACACATACACACAGACGAACACTACACAAACATACACACATAGAAACACATACACACCCACACACATGCACTAAATAAACAGACACACACATATGCACACTACACAAACACACCCACATGCACTACACACACACACAGCCACACACACACCCACCCACACACATGCACTACACACACTTACATTACACACACATGCACTAATAATAATAATACATTTAATTTATAATGCACTTTACATTTGGATCAAATCTCAAAGTGCTAATCACTACACAAACAGAAAAACACACTCACACATGCGGACACACACACACAGACTCACACTACACAAACATACACATGCGGACACACACACACACGCACACACACACAGACACACACACAAACATACACACACACAAACATACACAAACAGACACACACACAAACATACACACACAGACACACACACAAACATACACACACACAAACATACACACACAGACACACACAAAAACATACACACACAGACACACACACAAACATAAACACACAGACACACACACAAACATAAACACACAGACACACACACAAACATACACACACAGACAAACACTACATTCAAGGTGCAGTCTGTCAAATGTATAATATAATATAATATAATATAATATTCATATCTCAGTCTCCGTGTGGATAAAATCATTTTTCTGGGTTCTCTCTTTCAGACCGACCTGACGCCGGTTCTGGAGAGGGGTTCTAAGTTGTTACTGGAGAACTCTTGTGTTTGTAAATGGAGGTTTATACTTATTATTTAAAGCGGTGGTTCACAGCGGGTCAAATGGTACCGGCGGGCCGTCTCATTTCCAGGTCGTCTCATTACGTTGTGTTTTTGTTAGTCACTCCTGTCTTCAGAACCAGAACATACACATTTCATCTGAATTGAGTATTTTCGCCGGAGGTCCACCTGAAGTTGTGTGAGTTCTGCGAGCCACAAACCCTAGAACTGCAATACCAGGTAACAACATTAAAATTGGATCATTTTTAATAATTGATTGGTGAGGTGTGGTTCTGGACTGGACCGTGTCTGAGTCTGCAGTCAATCTGCAGTCAAGGCTGCAGTCAATCTGTCTGTGAGCCGGGGGGGGGGGGGCGTCGTCCCACTTGGTTCTGATCAGTCGCTGAGTCGATGTTTGTTGTTGAAGAAGAATCCAGAACGGTTGGAGATGTTTGAACGTCTTTTCTAAGAACTCGTTGGCCCAGAACAGAACCTGTTTAAATTTAAAATATACACCTTCAGTAAAGTCCAAACAAACTCACTTCTGTCAGAGGAGACGAAGAACTGATGAAGGATTAAGTCCAACTAATCATCATCATCATCAGTCCATCAGAAGGTCTCAGGCTCTTCAGGGAGATCCGGATTGAAGGGTCTCTGCTCTGAGCAGCAGCAGGTAGACCCCCCCTCTGGAGTCTGGATACTGGTGGTGGTGGATGAGGACTCTGCTGAGGCTGATGGATCTGTGAGGACTGGGTGGAGATAAGGAGGTGGAGGTGGGGAGCAGCTGATGGTGATGGGCAGAGCATGAAGGTGAGACAGGGATGGATGGATGAGGCGACCTGGAGGAGAACAGCTGGAGTCATGAAGCAGGTAGGAGACTGAGCAGGTGTGAAAGGTGTGGATGGAGTGGAAGGAGCAGGAAGTGTGTCCTGAGTGGACAAGAAGATAGTCTGTCGGGCTGAACTTCGGATGGAAGTTGATCTGACGTAGAAAAGCGTTAACGCTAACTTCCTGTTGTGGAGGGAATACAGAGACGTGACATGGAATGAAGGTGGTGCAGAAGTTTGATGGAGCTGAACCTCAAACTGGAGACAGAAGAACTGAGAAGAGAAACGTTTCTTTCAATGTTTGTTCGATCATGTGACCATGTCGGCGCTGATCCTCGGGCGGACCTCAGCCGCGGGGGGCTTTAATTGGGGTCAGGGGATGCAGCTGAGGGTCTGCATGTCTGCAGGCGGGTCCATTGACGGGACGCTGACGGCGCCGGGGCGTGTTTGAATGTGTGTTCAGAAGAGACGAGCTGCGAGATGTCTCACCTCCTGGAGACACATCAAACCTCCTGCTTCCAGGAGGTTTGATGTGGTACATGCTGCCTTTCCCATCTTTAACCCCAGAACATCTCCCGGGCTTCCAACCCACTCAGAGTGGGTGGAGGCTGATGGCAAGTGTGGCAGAGCTTCACGCAGGATCCTGATCCTGTTAGTCCTCCTCAGCTGTGGAGAACAAGTTCTGAGGACTGATGCGAGAAGGACGTCCAAATCAGAGGGATAGCGTCCGGAACCGTTTGGGATGATCGATCCTAGCAGAACCGACGGCGGCGCCTCAGAGGAGACGGGTCTTAAGGTTCATACTCCGGAGATGAGCTGGAGATGATCTCACTCTCAGCCACATCGGCATCTTCTCACATTAGATCTCGCTCCACCTGTGGTTTCCTCAGCAGAACTCCTCTCCTCCACCTCGCTGACTTTATTCCGATAACGCCTGTAAATGCTCCTCCCCCCGGTGTCAGAGCAGGAGAGAGAGAGTTTGGGAGTTTCTGTGTGAGCGTGCCTCCATGTTTCCCCTCTTCTGCTGCTCCTGAAGGCTGGAGATTTGATTTGAGTTTCTAGGATCTCATTGGACGAGAGGAGGAACATCTTGACTCCTCAGACGTTCATGTTGGGCTGCAGGAGATCAGCAGCTCCTGCTCCTGGTTCCATGGTGGAGGATTTACTGTCGGTTGAATACCTCCTCCTTTATCTTTGCTTTTAGGACACACCTCCACATTTGATCTAGGGGTTCGACCAGCGGGGGTTTCTGGTACAACGCAGGGGACTGGGGGCATTTAGGGTATGGACCTTCGGTTCCGTCAGATAATTACAGGTCCTTACATGTCTCCTCCTCCGGGGTCATAAAAGCCCCTCGGGTCTCTGTGGTGTGACTTTCATGTCACCGGTTCTGTCTCCGCCTCCCTGGACTGAACAGAAGGTTCTGGGATGTTGACAGACACCCACAGCTGCTGAGGGGCGCCATAAAATCTTTGATTTGGTCATTTGGGTCGATTCGTGACTGGGTCACACAGTAAACTTCTGCTGTTTGGACCCGGTTCTGGACCAGCAGAACCCTGAGCTAGGAGCGAGAACATTACACCACGTTACACCGGATCGACCCCGGAGGGCCCACTCAGATGAACACCGGGCCCGTTACCCGCCCACTCCCATGTGAGGTACTGGAACCTCATGCTGCATTTGGCGGGTGAAGCTGGCCTGGTTAAAGACCAATAGTGGCGAGGGAAGAGTGGACCTGACGGCCCGCCTTCAGGGAGCGTTTTCTGCCGACAGGTCCGACTGGCCGGGTCGGAGGAGACGGAGATGAAAAGGAGGAGGAACGAGAGGAGAGAACGTAGAACACCACCTCCATCCCTCCGAGGGAAACACAGTACAGAACCGCACCGGCAGAAGGGATAATAGGTCCGCTGGATCTTATCGCTCTAAGCTGTCGGGGTTTTCATTATGAACAAACTGATATCGGGCGCTCCGTCACAATGCCTCCATTCAGCCGCTCGATAGGGTGGAGGAGCTCCACCCACATCTAATCCTCTCTCACAATAAAACATTTATTTAATCCTCAGCCACCGGCTCCTCTTCTGCTCCTACTTCTCCTCCTGTCTCCTGAACTCTCTTTCTCCTCCTTGTTGATATCGCCAACCTCACTGACCCCCTCAGATTTTGGGGGCGGAGCCACCTTTAGCTGTTGGACGGACGGAGAACTTCTGCTCTGGTGAGGAGGCGGAGAGATACGAGGAGGAAGAAAAGACCCTCCTCCTTCTTCTCACTTCTGTGGTCACTGCTAACGGGCGGGGGGATTCAACCGTCATTTCATATATGTGTGTGTGTGTATATACGTGTGTGTGTGTATATATGTGTGTGTGTGTGTATATATGTGTGTGTGTGTATATACGTGTGTGTGTGTATATATGTGTGTGTGTGTGTATATATGTGTGTGTGTGTGTATATATGTGTGTGTGTGTATATACGTGTGTGTGTGTGTATATATGTGTGTGTGTGTGTATATATGTGTTGGGGCGTGTGTTTAAATGTGTGTATATATGTGTGTGTGTGTGTATATATGTGTGTGTGCGTGTGTTTAAATGTGTGTATATATGTGTGTGTGTGTATATACGTGTGTGTGTGTGTATATATGTGTGTGTGTGTGTATATATGTGTTGGGGCGTGTGTTTAAATGTGTGTATATATGTGTGTGTGTGTATATATGTGTTGGGGCGTGTGTTTAAATGTGTGTATATATGTGTGTGTGCGTGTGTTTAAATGTGTGTATATATGTGTGTGTGTATATACGTGTGTGTGCGTGTGTTTAAATGTGTATATATGTATATGTGTTTATATGTATGTGTGCATGTGTGTGTGTATGTATGTATGTGTATATATGTACATATGTGTAAATGTGTGTGTGCGTTAAGTGTGTGTATATTAGAGTATATATGTGTGTATGTATATATATGCGATATATGTGTAGGTGTGTATGTGGTTGTGTGTATGTGTGTGTGTGTATGTGTATGTGTGTGTGTATGTGTGTGTGTGTGTGTATGAGTATATATGTGTGTGTGTGTGTGTGTGTGTGTGTATAAGTGTATGTTTGTTTGGTGCGATCCAGCCTGTGTTTAACCCGGTGACTCTGGTGCTGCCCGTCCCTCTGGGACGCATGAAGCTCCCGGTTCTGTTGAGTTTTGGACTCAGTAACTTTGTTGCAGCCAGGAGAAAGTACGTACAGAAGCCCTTTTCCATGGTTCCCCGCCGGGTTTTCACTCTCTCCTGAATCAGGAACCCGTCTCTCAGAACCGACCTGATTTTAAAGTGCTGGAGAAGTCGGACTTTCACTGCTGGAAACAGGATTCTCACAACCAACACTTAAACACCAGAACCAGAAACACTGATTCATCTCAGTGAGGAAGGACGACTGTCTCTGCTGCAGTTGATCCAGTCTAGAACCCACCTCCTCCTCTTCCTCTTCTTCTTCCCCTTTTTCCTCTTCTTCCTTTTCCTCCTCTTCCTCTTCTTCTTCTGTCAGCCCCTCCCTCTAGGGGGCGCCCTCGTCTTGTTTATAAGTTTCATGTCAGATCCCTTTCCTGAATCAACCCTCCTCATCTATCGGGTTTGGGACCGGTTCTAGAGGGCCCCTGTGTGGTGGGTGAAGTTAAGACCCCCCTCTAAAGGTCACAAAGTGAATCTGTAGGTTTAAGGCCTTTAAGATACTTTTTAAAAGTATATATTTTTATAATGTTTGCTTAAGAGTCTTTCATGAAACTTTATTTTCCTTCAAACTCTGACTGAGGTCATCCGAAGGTTCAAAGGTCAGATCCATGTTCCTTCTAGAACAGATGTGGGTAAACTGGTTCCACCTTTGTTTCTTGTATGTTTATTTGACTCAGAGTCTGACAATCACGCCGGCGTGATCTGATCACATGTCTGATGGCGTCCTGGCGTTGATGTTTGTCTTCAAACTCTGACGGCCCTGATCCGGGTCTGACCCGGGTCAGGGCCGGGTCAGGGCCGTTAGCCCAACTCTCGGTGTTAACAAATTTAAACTAGCGATTAGAGTTAAAAAGTTGATTTAATTAAATATCTTTGTGTTTGTGAGTGTGAGTGTGGGGGGCTTCAGGTCCTGGGCAGAGGTCCACCGGACCCTCTGAGGGTCTCGGCCTCAGAATCCACACTCCCGTCAGCGTTTCCTCCTGATTGGATCCCGTTTGTTTGAAGGTGTTCCATGTGGATCAGGTGGTTGTTCATGTCCTGGTTTCTCCAGGTGAACCCGGCTGAGTCCCACCTGAGGGACGCGTGTGCTTCATCACGCCCGGGACTGGATGTGGTTTTCCAGTGTGTGATCGGGGGCTGGATGCTGGCGAGGGGCTCACGAGGCTGTGCGGCGGTGGGAGACGCGGGGGATGTGTGTTTTTGTCAGCTGATGTTTATCACGAGGACGTCGTCTACAAGCTTTAAATAATTGTTTCACATCAGTGTTTTCTCCTCATGGGCCTCAGGGGCGGGGCTGAGACCACCACACGGCTGCATCGATTATGACACGGCGGTCTTCCTAGGGGAACCATGGTGGGAACAATTGTTTGACAGGAAAAGAGAGGGGGAAGTCTATTAACGTGGCACCGTCAGGGACGCATGACAGGCAGCTGTAATGTCAGGGGAACCCACACACACACACGC
>JBBDHG010000428.1:170000-177500 GCA_037951165.1 Lophius americanus
TATATATGTATATGTGTGTATGTGTGTGTGTGTTTATGTGAGCGTGTGTGTTTATGTGTGTGTGTGTGTTTAAATGTGTGTGTTTATATGTGTGTGTGGGTTTTTGTGTGTGTGTGTGTTTATGTGTGTGTTTATATGCGTGTGTTTATGTGTGTGTGTGTTCATATGTGTGTGTGTGTTTATGTGTGTGTGTTTATGTGTGTGTGTTTGTTTATATGTGTGTGTGTGTCTGTGTGTGTGTGTTTGTGTGTTTATATGTGTGTGTGTGTTTATGTGAGCGTGTGTGTTTATGTGTGTGTGTTTGTTTATATGTGTGTGTGTGTGTGTGTGTGTGTTTATATGTGTGTGTGTGTGTTTGTGTAACTGTGTTTGTTTCTGCTTAAGTATATGTGTATATGTGTTTGTGTGTTTATATGTGTGTGTGTGTTTATGTGTGTGTGGGTTTTTGTGTGTGTGTGTGTTTATGTGTGTTTATGTGCGTGTGTTTATGTGTGTGTGTGTTCATATGTGTGTGTGTGTTTATGTGTGTGTGTGTTTATATGTGTGTGTTTATATGTGTGTGTGGGTTTTTGTGTGTGTGTGTGTTTATGTGTGTTTATGTGTGTTTATGTGCGTGTGTTTATGTGTGTGTGTGTGTTCATATGTGTGTGTGTGTTTATGTGTGTGTGTGTTTATGTGTGTGTGTTTATTTATATGTGTGTGTGTGTCTGTGTGTGTGTGTTTGTGTGTATGTGTGTTTATATGTGTGTGTGTGTTTATGTGAGCGTGTGTGTTTATGTGTGTGTGTTTGTTTATATTTGTGTGTGTGTGTGTGTGTTTATATGTGTGTGTGTGTTTGTGTGTGTGTGTGTTTGTGTAACTGTGTTTGTTTCTGCTTAAGTATATGTGTGTATATGTGTTTGTGTGTTTATATGTGTGTGTGTGTTTATGTGAGCGTGTGTGTGTTTGTGTAAGTGTCTGTGTAACTGTGTTTGTTTCTGTGTAAGTGTGTGTCTGTGTGTTTGTGTGTATATGTGTGTGTTTGTATGTTTGTTAGTGCGTGTGTTTGTGTGTGTATAATTGTGTATTTGTATGTGTTTGTGTGAGATTGTGTGTATATGTGTTTGTGTGTTTGTGTGTGTGAGTGTTTTCTGTGCGTGTGTATGTATGTGTATATGTGTGTATTTGTATGTATGTTTGTTTCTGTGTAAGTGTATATGTGTGTGCGTGTGTTTCTGTGCGCGTGTGTTTATGTGTATATGTGTGTATGTCTGTGTTTGCGGGCTTGTGTGTGTGTGTGTATATGTGTGTATTTGTATATGTGTGTGTTTCTGTGTATGTGTATGTGTGTGATTTTGTAAGTGTGTGTGTGTTTTGTTTCTGTGTAAGTGTATATGTGTGTTTGTGTTTCTGTGCGTGTGTATGTGTGTGTATTTGTATGTTTGTGTGTTTGTTTCTGTGTAAGTGTATATGTGTGTGTGTCTCTGTTTGTGTTTGTGAGTGTATATGTGTGTATTTGTATGTTTGTGTGTATTTGTTTCTGTGTAAGTGTATATGTGTGTGTGTGTGTTTCTGTTCGTATGTATCTGTGTGTATGTGTGTGTATTTGTATGTGTGTGTGTTTGTTTCTGTGTATATGTGTGTGTGTTTGTGTGTGTATATGTGTGTATTTGTATTTGTGTGTGTGTGTTTGTGTGTGTATATGTTAGTATTTGTATGTGTGTGTGTGTGTTTTTGTGTGTGTGTTTGTGTGTGTATGTGCGTGTATTTGTGTGTGTGTGTTTCTGTGCGTGTGTTTGTGTGTGTATATGTGTGTATTTGTATGTGTGTGCGTGTGTTTGTGTGTGTGTAGATGTGTGTATTTGTATGTTTGTGTGTGTGTTTGTGTGTGTATATGTGTGTATTTGTATGTGTGTGTGTGTGTTTGTGTGTGTATATGTGTGTATTTGTATGTGTGTGCGTGTGTTTGTGTGTGTATATGTGTGTATTTGTATGTGTGTGTGTGTTTGTGTGTGTATATGTGTGTATTTGTATGTGTGTGTGTTTGTGTGCGTGTGTTTGTGTGTGTATATGTGTGTATTTGTATGTGTGTGTGTTTGTGTGCGTGTGTTTGTGTGTGTATATGTGTGTATTTGTATATGTGTGTATTTGTGTGCGTGTGTTTGTGTGTGTATATGTGTGTATTTGTATGTGTGTGTGTTTGTGTGCGTGTGTTTGTGTGTGTATATGTGTGTATTTGTATGTGTGTGTGTTTGTGTGCGTGTGTTTGTGTGTGTATATGTGTGTATTTGTATGTGTGTGTGTTTGTGTGCGTGTGTTTGTGTGTGTATATGTGTGTATTTGTATGTGTGTGTGTTTGTGTGCGTGTGTTTGTGTGTGTATATGTGTGTATTTGTATGTGTGTGTGTTTGTGTGCGTGTGTTTGTGTGTGTATATGTGTGTATTTGTATATGTGTGTATTTGTGTGCGTGTGTTTGTGTGTGTATATGTGTGTATTTGTATGTGTGTGTGTTTGTGTGCGTGTGTTTGTGTGTGTATATGTGTGTATTTGTATGTGTGTGTGTTTGTGTGCGTGTGTTTTTGTGTGTTTATGTGTGTATTTGTATGTGTGTGTGTTTGTGTGCGTGTGTTTGTGTGTGTATTTGTATGCGTGTGTCTTTTGTCGGTACTATCAGTTGATTGCGATCCATGGTGTGTTTATTTTTTGTTTTGCTCCTGCATCACACTCGCTCGCCCGTCGTCTCTCTGTCTGGCTGGAGCTGCTGCTGGTCTGCAGCTGGAGATAATATTTCTACTTCATCCACCTTCTCTCTCATCCTCCTCTTCCTCGATTGTTACCGTCGCTCCTGCTGCTTCCTCCACCTCCTCCTGACTCCACCTCTGACTCCATCCATCACTAACATGATGAGGCTTGTTGTTGTTTTGATGATGGATCCCCGTTTCCGGACCAGTTGGGGTCTTCAGACTGGTTTTGGATCGACGATTGCGTTTTTGAGCCTTCCTCACGTCGTCGTACTGATTTCTCCGTTATTTGGATCTCTCTCGTTAAACAACTACATTTCCTTCGGTGACCCGTGTGGATAAAAACAACTATCACTGATTTTTATAAAGCCTGACCCACCGATTCCTATTTAAATTTTTTCAAACTTAAAAATCCTAATAAGATGAATTAGAATTCTCTTATTTTGAAGGATTGCAGTGGAAGTAATGACATCGTCAGCATTGTGTTTGTTTTCTGACCATCCACTGGTCCACCGCAGATGTTCCTGTGACCCGGCCTCAGACTCCAGATCACAGAGATGTTTTAGAGAGTACGTCTTACATTCACAGCTCGGTTCTCCTCCGTGACCCTATGAGGGGTTCAGCTTCACTGCGGACATGCTCACCTTTGACCCCTGACCTCTGATTAGAACTGTGACCCGTGTGGAACTGATGTCCTGCAGACATGATGGACATGAAGCGGTGGTGTTTAAACCGACCTGCTGGAGTGTGTGTGTTCTAACATCCACAGTATGTGTATACATATACATATATACATAAATACATAAATACATAAATACTTATATACTTATATATGTATTTATGTATATATGTATATATGTATATATCTATATATGTGTATACATATACATATATAGATATATACATATATATATGTATATATCTATAGATATATTGATATATATATAGATATATATATACATATATATATACATATATACCTATATATGTATTTATGTATATATATGTATATATATAGTTATATATCTATAAATCTTTGTCTCTCTCCTCTCTCTCTCCTTTCTCTCTCCCTCTCTCTCTCCTCTATCTTTCCTTCCCTCCCTCTCTCCTCCCTCCCTCCCTCTCTCCCTCTCTCTCCCTCTCTCTCCCTCTCTCTCCTCCCTCCCTCCCTCTTTGCCTCTCTCTCCCTCTCTCTCCTCCCTCCCTCTCTCCCTCTCTCTTCTCTCTCCCTCCCTCCCTCCCTCCCTCCCTCTCTCTCCTCTCTCCCTTCCTCCCTCTCTCTCTCTCCTCTCTCCCTTCCTCCCTCCCTCCCTCTCCCTCTCTCTCCTTTCTCCCTCTCTCTCCTTTCTCCCTCCCTCTCTCTCTCCTTTCTCCCTCTCTCTCCTTTCTTCCTCCCTCTCTCTCCTCTCTCTCCTTTCTCCCTCCCTCTCTCTCCCCTCTCTCCCTCTCTCTCCTCTATCCCTCCCTCCCCCTCTCCCTCCCTCTCTCTCTCATGTGTCACATCTTCTTCTGATAACACTCAGCAGATGGTGACATTTAGTTCTTGTTTTTTCGCCACGATGACGACGAGTTTCTGGCCGTGAAGATGCCGACTGAGCGTGTTGGGCGTGTCGGGGGTCACGGGGTCAGCGCTGACACATGCTTCTGCATCTGTGATCAGTGTTGATCCTGTTCCACTGTGATGGAGCGAGATACTTGATGAGTGACAGCTGCCCTCAGCTCCAGGCCCTTCCTGCTTTCACCCTCCTTCACCTGAAGGTTTTTCCTTCATACTTTCAGAAAACATTCATCTATTCAAACGTTCATCTCCTGAACCACATGTTTCCTGGAACTTCTCATATCCAAACCTTTTTAACTTTTAAAGATATTAAGCAATTTATAACGAGTATTTCAACACTGAAATGAAGGAGAATTTCCCAGAATGCAGAGCGATACTTGACCGTGAGTGAAGTTGGTGGTACCTTTAGTGGGTTTGCACCTGTGTGAGCAGAATCTGCCCACTTTTCCCGGACTGTGATTGGCTCTCTTGATGTGTGCTAGTGTCTGGAATGCTCCCTCATGTGGTTGAAAGTTGTACTGCAGATGCAATTAAAATAATCTATAGATACTCAGGTGAGAACGTTAGATGCGTTCCTCAACATTCAGTGAGTTATTCATACCTTCAAAGAATATAATTAATTAATAATTATTAATTATTATAATTTCTTTCAACATTTTCAGAAAAACTCTCACTTCCAAAGTTTTAATCTACAACTACTATTCTTATCACTATACCTCCTACTTCTTCTTCTACTACGTTTATTATTATTATTATTTATTATTTTACTGTTACTACAACTCCTTTAAACTGGCGGCGTGGAGGCGACAGGAGGCGGGACAAACTGGCTTCACGGCGCCGCACTTTCATTCTAAATACATCAGTTTGAATCAAATCTGAAATTTTGTGTGTTTTTGTCCGTTTCCTGTTCCTGTATTTTAGTTGTTTTCCGATATTTTCGGACCGTGAGGATCAAAAGTTGTCAGACGTGAAGTCGTGTCCGATTGTTTGTAACGATCCGTTTTCTCTCCGAAAGCTATTTCTGCTCCCTTTGACTGGAGCGATCAGAACCTCATTAAGGCGCTGTTGTTCTACAGAGGTACTCAGTGACCCGCAGCTTCCGCTGTTTCAGGAGGCAGCTGTCATACAGCTGGGTGGCGAGATCAGAACCTGCTCAACCGGTAAACAGGTTCATGTTTACAGAAAAAGATCCAGGAACAAGTCGAGGAAATAGATTTATTTAAATTTTTTATCACAGAACCAGAATCAAGAAGCAGGATTCTGTGATGAAGAGTTTTACAACCTTCAATTTACACTGTTGTAATAATTCAGAGGTTCTGAAGGAGTCCGTATCAGAAACTCTTAAGTGCAGCAGAACTCAAACTGTTTGATCCCTAGAGTCCGTCGTCACACTGGTTTGATCCAGTGACAGCAAAGAAAATAAACCCGTTCTGAGCCGAGCCTGACTTCAGCTGGAGTTCTGAAACATTCTGCTAGTATTGGGTCGGTGTTGTTCAGCACATTTAAACCAGAAGTGTGTCGTCATGAAGTCTGGGTGAAAGGTTCTGGAGCGGCCTCATGCCCACGAGACTCCAGAGGATCCAGTTCTTGGGGTGGGACATGTTGGGGTAGAGTAGGACAGAGTTGGACATGTTGTTGTAGAGTGGGACACGTTGGGGTAGAATGGGACAGTGTCGTGGTAGAGTGGGGTGCGTTGGGGTAGAGTGGGACACGTAGGGGTAGAATGGGACAGAGTGGGACATGTTTCGGTAGATTGTGACAGAGTGGGACATGTTGAGGTAGAGTGGGACACGTTGGGGTAGAGGGGGACAGAGTTGGACGCGTTGGGGTAGAGGGGGACAGTGTTGTGGTAGAGTGGGACGCGTTGGGTTAGAGTGGGACGCGTTGGGGTAGAGGGGGACAGTGTTGTGGTAGAGTGGGACGCGTTGGGTTAGAGGGGGACAGTGTTGTGGTAGAGGGGGACACTTTGGGGTAGAGGGGGACAGAGTGGGACATGTTGTGGCACAGTGGGACAGAGTTGTCCATGTTGAGGTAGAGTAGGACACGTTGGGGTAGAGAGGGACAGAGTGGGACGCTTTGGGGTAGAGGGGGACAGTGTTGTGGTAGAGTGGGATACGTTGGGGTAGAGTGGGACATGTTGAGGTAGAGTGGGACATGTTGGGGTAGAGGGGGACAGAGTTGGACGCGTTGGGGTAGAGGGGGACAGTGTTGTGGTAGAGTGGGACGCGTTGGGTTAGAGGGGGACAGTGTTGTGGTAGAGGGGGACACTTTGGGGTAGAGGGGGACAGAGTGGGACATGTTGTGGCACAGTGGGACAGAGTTGTCCATGTTGAGGTAGAGTAGGACACGTTGGGGTAGAGAGGGACAGAGTGGGACGCTTTGGGGTAGAGGGGGACAGTGTTGTGGTAGAGTGGGATGCATTGGGGTAGAGTGGGACAGTGTTGTGGTAGAGGGGGACAGTGTTGTGGTAGAGTGGGACGCGTTGGGTTAGAGGGGGACAGTGTTGTGGTAGAGTGGGATGCATTGGGGTAGAGTGGGACGCGTTGGGGTAGAGGGGGACAGTGTTGTGGTAGAGTGGGACGTGTTGGGTTAGAGGGGGACAGTGTTGTGGTAGAGTGGGACGCGTTGGGTTAGAGGGGGACAGTGTTGTGGTAGAGGGGGACACTTTGGGGTAGAGGTGGACAGAGTGGGATGCGTTGGGGTAGAGTGGGACACATTGGGGTAGAATGGGACAGACTGGGACATGTTTCGGTAGATTGGGACAGAGTGGGACATGTTGAGGAAGAGTGGGACATGTCGAGGTAGAGTGGGACATGTTGAGGTAGAGGGGGACACGTTGGGGTAGAGGGGGACAGAGTGGGACGCGTTGGGGTAGAGGGGGACAGTGTTGTGGTAGAGTGGGACGCGTTGGGTTAGAGTGGGACGCGTTGGGGTAGAGGGGGACAGTGTTGTGGTAGAGTGGGACGCGTTGGGTTAGAGGGGGACAGTGTTGTGGTAGAGGGGGACACTTTGGGGTAGAGGGGGACAGAGTGGGACATGTTGTGGCACAGTGGGACAGAGTTGTCCATGTTGAGGTAGAGTAGGACACGTTGGGGTAGAGAGGGACAGAGTGGGACGCTTTGGGGTAGAGGGGGACAGTGTTGTGGTAGAGTGGGATACGTTGGGGTAGAGTGGGACATGTTGAGGTAGAGTGGGACATGTTGGGGTAGAGGGGGACAGAG
>JBBDHG010000428.1:182500-192500 GCA_037951165.1 Lophius americanus
TCTGTCTCTCTCTCCCTCCCTCTGTCTGTCTCTCTCTCTCTTTGACTGTCCATCTCTCTCTCAATGTCTGTCTATCTGTCTGTCTCTCTCTCTCTCTGTCTCTCTCTCTCTCTCTGTCTCTCTCTCTCTTTCACTGTCCATCTCTCTCTGTCCGTCTGGAATCTGTCTTTCACTGTCCATCTCTCTCTCTCTCTCTCTCTCTCTCTCTCTCTCTCTGTCTCTTTTTCTCTTTCACTGTCCATCTCTCTCTCTCTGCCTGTCTATCTGTCTGTCTCTCTCTCTCTGTCTTTCTCTCCCTCTCTCTTTCTGTCTGTCTGTCTCTCTCTCTCTTTCACTGTCCTTCTCTCTCAATTTGTCTCTCTCTCTCTTTCACTGTCCATCTCTCTCTCACTGCCCGTCTCTGTCTGTCTGTCTGTCTGTCTGTCTCTCTCTCTCTCACTGTCCGTCTCTCTCTCTCTCTCTCTGTCTCTCTTTCTCTTTCACTGTCCATCTCTCTCTCTCTGCCTGTCTATCTGTCTGTCTCTCTCTCTCTGTCTCTCTCTCCCTCTCTCTTTCTGTCTGTCTGTCTCTATCTCTCTTTCACTGTCCTTCTCTCTCAATTTGTCTCTCTCTCTCTTTCACTGTCCATCTCTCTCTCACTGCCCGTCTCTCTCTCTCTCTCTCTCTCTCTCTCTCTCAGCGTCATGTGATACCACCCTACGCTCTCATTGGCTGAGGGCGTACAGTTCAGGCGCTGCTTTGCTCTAGATTATGTTCTGGTGTGGTTCAGACATGAACGAGTGAATCCGGATCAGCGTCTCAGCCGAGGAGACGACACCGAGTCAACAAAAGACTTTAATTTACATTTTTACTCTTTCAGTTACAATCTGCAGCGGTAGTCTGCCGTTACCCTGCAGGAAGTAGACGCAGCCCACAACTGTTCTTTGTGCGAGAGGGGGCGGGATATATACAGTAAATGACTGTAAATGATTACATTACGTTACGTTACGTTACATTATGTTACGTTACGTAACGTTACATTACATAATGTTACGTTACGTTACATTACATTATGTTACGTTACGTTACGTTGTCCTTCTACATTAAAAGTGTAGAAGGACAACGACAGGTCAACAGTCCCGCTGTGAGCCCGGCTTACACTTAAAGTTCTCTTGTTATCCGGACGTCTCTGATCTGACGGGGGGCCGGTCGTTTTCGCTGAGAGAGAATTCAAGATTTGAATTTTGTTTGTTTTCCTTCAATTAAAAAAAAGGAGGCAGATCAAAGGAGGCGCTTTAAAACCTTCCATCAAAAGATTTCTGAGACTTCACTAATCCAATCTTCTGATCTATATTTCACAAAGCCCCCCATGTGGTTGAGAAGCGGGGGTCCCAGGACCCCAGCTCCATACTGCACACTATTCAGTGTGTGTGTGTGTGTGCGTGTGTGTGTGTGTGTGTGTGCGTGTTTTTGTGTGTGTGTGTGTGTGATGCCCTCTGCACACACTCAGCTGTGAATATGTCGGCATGATGGATAGTGAATCCTTTCCAGGCCACCTGTCCGTGTGATTGAGAACTACGGCGCTCAGAGCTGGAATCTGGACTAAAATATGAACCTTCTAACTGCATCGTCTCTACGTTGACATCTTTTTTACTCATTTGAAAATTGTACTTAGATCTATCCTAATTTTCAATTATTCATATCATTAATGTAGGCTATTCTATTTTATTCTATTCTATTGTATTCTATTCTATATCTATGTGAACATCTATGGTTGGATTGAATGTGTAGATCTATGTGTACATCTATGTGTAGATCTATGTGTACATCTATTTGTAGATCTATGTGTAGATCTATGTGTACATCTATTTGTAGATCTATGTGTACATCTATGTGTAGATCTATGTGTACATCTATTTGTAGATCTATGTGTAGATCTATGGGTAGATCTGTGTGTAGATCTGTGTGTAGATCGATGTGTAGATCTCTGTGTAGATCTCTGTGAGGATCTATGTGTAGATCTCTGTGTAGATCTCTGTGTAGATCTATGTGTAGATCTCTGTGTAGATCTCTGTGTAGATCTATGTGTACATCTTTTTTGTAAATCTATGTGTAGATCTTTGTGTTGATCTATGTGTGGATCTATGTGTAGATGTATCAGTGGATCTATGTGTAGATCTATGTGTGGATCTATGTGTAGATCGATGTGTAGATCTCTGTGTAGATCTCTGTGAGGATCTATGTGTAGATCTCTGTGTAGATCTCTGTGTAGATCTATGTGTAGATCTCTGTGTAGATCTCTGTGTAGATCTATGTGTACATCTTTTTTGTAAATCTATGTGTAGATCTTTGTGTTGATCTATGTGTGGATCTATGTGTAGATGTATCAGTGGATCTATGTGTAGATCTATGTGTGGATCTATGTGTAGATCTATGTGTGGATCTATGTGTGGATCTATGTGTGGATCTATGTGTACATCTATGTGTAGATCTATGTGTGGATCTATGTGTGGATCTATGTGAGGATCTTTGTGTGGATCTATGTGTAGATCTATGTGTGGATCTTTGTGTAAATCTATGTGTAGATCTTTGTGTAGATCTATGTGTAGATCTATATGAGGATCTTTGTGTAAATCTATGTGAAGATCTTTGTGTAGATCTATGTGTGGATCTATGTGTAGATGTATCAGTGGATCTATATGTAGATCTCTGTGTAGATCTATGTGGATCTATGTGTGGATCTATGTGTGGATCTATGTGTAGATCTATGTGTGGATCTATGTGTAGATCTATGTGTGGATCTATGTGTACATCTATGTGTAGATCTATGTGTGGATCTATGTGTGGATCTATGTGAGGATCTTTGTGTGGATCTATGTGTAGATCTATGTGTGGATCTATGTGTGGATCTATGTGGTTTTCTCCACACGGAGAAGGTTTTTTCAGGACACTGTTCAGTCAAACCTGTAGCAGGAATCATGATATTTAAATCCAACAACTTGTCAGGAAGCCAACGTCTGAGGAAGACCTGGAGGAGAACTCTTCACGGAACTTCCTGGTATGAACATCTGTTTGATGTCATTACTGCAGCCACGTCAGTGTCCTTCTCATGGTGGTTCTGATCCGGGATAAAGGCGGAGGATTGAGTCAGGAAGGCTATCTGATGTCAAACCTACACAAAGTCAACATGAAACGGATTTCCGAACCGGATCGGTCGGGGCCCGGGTTAAACGACGACCGCCACCGTCCGTCAAAGCGAGCAGCTGGATGTGGTGAGAGAGGACATGCGGTTGGTTGGTGTCCCTTTGGTTGTGCTCAGCCGCTGCTGTTCTGATGTTTGGCGATCAGGAGAACGTTGTCTGGAAGGCTTCTTGAGATGGTTCCGCTCCTCATCGGTCCAGCCAAGCCAACGGCTCGAATACGATTTCACCGTCCAGCCGGACCAGAGGTCAGGACCGGCCGTGAAGAACCGAGCTGCAGCAGAACTTCTACATGTTGGACAGTGGAGATCGGCAGGAACGTTTTTGGGATGCCAGCTCATCTTTATGGATGTGGATCAGAGTCTGGCGGCTGGACTGAACGTGATGTGTTCAGGGACACGCCTAAAGCCAAGGAGCAATCAAACTGGATGACATGAGTGGGATTTATTAAGGTGGAGCTTTTAAATTTAAATTTCTATTATTTTCAATTAATTGTCCATGAGTTTGTGCTTCTAGTTTGGTGATAGAGTAAAATAATTATAGTGTGGTGATAGTCTGAGGTGGGCAGAGTGCTATTCTAGAAAGCGGGTTAAACAAACTTAGACTTTCCCTCATGTCAGGTTAGATAAAGTCAGACTTTCCCTCAGGTCAGGTTAAATACAGTCAGACTGTACCTCATGTCAGGTTATACAAACTTAGATTTTTTTATGATACATATTTTCTATAAATAATGAATTGTGAATAAATCTTTAATGAAACATTTTGCTTCTCTAAAATGAGGAAATGAATATCTGTGAATGTTTCAATCACATTTACTGAAACTATCTCTGATTCTTTTCTCTCGCTGCAGCGAGAAACAAATCATTTCTGACGACTCAGTTATTATGTCTGAATCAGTCAGACTCACGCCATAACATAACGACCACTGAGAACGTCTGTATATGTAGGTGTATGTGTATGTGTGTGTGTATGTATGTGTGTGTGTGTGTGTGTGTGTGTGTGTGTATGTGTGTGTGTATGTGTGTATGTATGTGTATTTATGTTTGTGTGTGTATGTGTGTGTGTGTGTATTTATGTGTGTGTTTATGTGTGTATTTATGTGTGTGTGTGTGTGTATTTATGTGTATGTATGTGTGTGTGTGTGTGTGTGTGTGTGTGTATGTATGTGTGTGTGTGTGTATGTGTGTATTTATGTGCATGTATGTGTGTGTGTATGTGTGTGTGTATGTGTGTATGTGTGTATTTGTGTGTATGTATGTGTGTGTGTGTGTGTGTATTTATGTGTGTGTGTATGTGTGTATTTATGTGTGTGTGTGTGTATGTGTGTATTGATGTGTATGTATGTGTGTGTGTGTGTATGTGTGTGTGTGTGTGTGTGTATGTGCACACAGTGAAGAATGAAGACACGCCCACTTTGATGACTTAGTGTCATCGCTCAGCCTGACGTACAGTAGCTGTGATTATTTGTCCTCTTTCCTAAAACGAATGAGTCAAAGCTGTTTGTGTGTATGTGTATGTGAAGGTGTGTGTGTGTGTGAAGGAGCGTGTGTGTGAAGGAGTGTGTGTGAGTAGGTGTGTGTCTGCTGAGGGTGACATCATTAATATTCTGTCTTCATGTCACTCTCCCTCTCCACCAGCACTGAGACCCTTTATAATATAGATGCTACCCTCTGTCACTCTCACACACACACACACACACACACACATACACATACATATACACATATACACACAAACACAGATGTGCATCAATCTGTTTCGACATTATTGAAAAACAAGGTATTTAACAAACACAGTATTTAACAAACACAGTATTTAACAAACACAGTATTTAACAAACACAGTTTTTAACAAACACAGTATTTAACAAACACAGTATTTAACAAACACAGTTTTTAACAAACACAGTATTTGTTAAATACAGTATTTAACAAACACAGTTTTTAACAAACACAGTATTTGACAAACACAGTATTTAACAAACACAGTATTTAACAAACACAGTATTTAACAAACACAGTATTTAACAGAACACAGTATTTATCAAACACAGTATTTAACAAACACAGTATTTAACAAACACAGTATTTAACAAACACAGTATTTAACAAACACAGTATTTAACAAACACAGTATTTAACAGAACACAGTATTTAACAAACACAGTATTTAACAAACACAGTATTTAACAAACACAGTATTTAACAAACACAGTATTTAACAAACACAGTATTTAACAGAACACAGTATTTAACAAACACAGTATTTAACAGAACACAGTATTTAACAAACACAGTATTTAACAAACACAGTTTTTAACAAACACAGTATTTGTTAAATACATTATTTAACAAACACAGTTTTTAACAAACACAGTATTTGACAAACACAGTATTTAACAAACACAGTATTTAACAAACACAGTATTTAACAAACACAGTATTTAACAAACACAGTATTTAACAGAACACAGTATTTAACAAACACAGTATTTAACAAACACAGTATTTAACAAACACAGTATTTAACAAACACAGTATTTAACAAACACAGTATTTAACAGAACACAGTATTTAACAAACACAGTATTTAACAGAACACAGTATTTAACAAACACAGTATTTAACAAACACAGTTTTTAACAAACACAGTATTTGTTAAATACAGTATTTAACAAACACAGTTTTTAACAAACACAGTATTTGACAAACACAGTATTTAACAAACAGTATTTAACAAACACAGTATTTAACAAACACAGTATTTAACAAACACAGTATTTAACAGAACACAGTATTTAACAAACACAGTGTTTAACAAACACAGTATTTAACAAACACAGTATTTAACAAACACAGTATTTAACAAACACAGTATTTAACAGAACACAGTATTTAACAAACACAGTATTTAACAGAACACAGTATTTAACAAACACAGTATTTAACAAACACAGTATTTAACAAACACAGTATTTAACAAACACAGTATTTAACAGAACACAGTATTTAACAAACACAGTATTTAACAGAACACAGTATTTAACAAACACAGTATTTAACAAACACAGTTTTTAACAAACACAGTATTTGTTAAATACAGTATTTAACAAACACAGTATTTAACAAACACAGTATTTGACAGAACACAGTATTTAACAAACACAGTATTTAACAAACACAGTATTTAACAAACACAGTATTTAACAAACACAGTATTTAACAAACACAGTATTTAACAGAACACAGTATTTAACAAACACAGTATTTAACAAACACAGTATTTAACAAACACAGTATTTAACAAACACAGTATTTAACAAACACAGTATTTAACAGAACACAGTATTTAACAAACACAGTATTTAACAGAACACAGTATTTAACAAACACAGTATTTAACAAACACAGTTTTTAACAAACACAGTATTTGTTAAATACAGTATTTAACAAACACAGTATTTAACAAACACAGTATTTAACAAACACAGTATTTAACAGAACACAGTATTTAACAAACACAGTATTTAACAGAACTCAGTATTTAACAAACACAGTATTTAACAAACACAGTTTTTAACAAACACAGTATTTGTTAAATACAGTTTTTAACAAACACAGTATTCGTCTCATACATTCCTACCGTGAACAACGCTGGTTCTCTTCCCTGAACCCGTCCCTCAATGGTCTGAACTCTGAATCTCTGATATCTGATCCAAACTCATATCTGCTGAATATCTTCCAACCCTCACCTCTGGTCAGGAGTTATGGGTCGAGACCCAATGAACGAGGTCGAGGATAGAAATAGCAGAAATGATCTTCCTTCATGGGGGGCTGGACTCAGACTTAGAGATCAGGCGAGGAGCTCAGAAGTGGAGCTGCTGCTCCTTCATGTCGGAAGGAACCAGCTGAGTCCGTTCATCATCTGACCAGGATCCTCCAGGGATCTTTCCTCTGGAAGTTTTCCAGGAACGTCCAGGTGGGAGGAGACCCCGAGGTAGACCCAGAACTCTCTGGACAGACTATAGATGGATGGAGACTTAATGAATCCTCAAAGAGAAGATCCGGTCGTTGGAGCAGGTCCAAACCGACATTCTGGAACTCATCTGGCCTGGGAACCTCTTGGGATCCTCAAGAATGAGCCGGAGAGTGTTGATGGGGAGAGGGTCCAAAAGGGCCAGACACCGGATGAGAAGAAGAAGAAGGATGGATGGATGGGAGCTTCGGTTCTGCATACAGATAATAATAATAATAATAATAATAATAATACATTTAATTTATAATGCACTTTACATCTGGGCAACTTGTGATGGAGAGGCGGCTGGATCCAAGAATCTCCAGAACTGCAGGTCTTGTTGGACCTTCCTGGTCTGCAGTGGTTAAAACCTTCCAAGTTCTCACTCTGGTGGGGGGGGGGTCATTCATCTGGATCCCCACAAGTCACTCCAAACAGGGGAACTGCTCTTCCTGGGGTCACAGAGGTCAAGATTCCATCATGTAGGAAACAACAACAGAACAATAGTGGGATTAAAATCAAACAATCAAACCACAAAGATCAATCAACAACAACATCACCAGTAATGAGAAGAAGTAGGAGGAGTTTCTGAAGAGTAAAACCAGAACAGCACCACTAAAATCAGCTGATCCAGTTAAAACCTGAAACAGCTTCTGCTGGTTCTGATTGAAGGGCACTGATATCCTGAGTACGGGTCAGTAGTTCTACTCTTGGAAAACGTCTTTGGGGCTTAACGTTAGTCACTCAACATTTCTTCCCCAAACTCCTCCCACAACCGGGTTTTTACTTCCGCAACTGCCAAAGCCGGGCCCCTCCGGTCCGTTGGTACCTGCCTGCTGCTTCAGTATTAGTGTCCCGAAGACCTTCTTCTTTCTTCAATGTTTTGCTTGACCGTTGGCGTCAGCGGTGGGTTCTGGAGTTGCCGCCAGGACAGGCACAAATAACCTTCTGACTACTTCTGCTAACAGCTGCCTCCAGATTGGAGGACTTGAACACCCGAATTAAATACCCCGACTTTCCCCGGAATGTGTTGGATATTCCTCCGGAGGTGTGAGTTGAAAACGTGAAGGACAGTTGATGATGCCCTCTGGTCACCTTTGCTCCTCCCTTCCCGCGGGGGTCAGAGACGTACCGCCGCAGATCTCATGATCCAACCACAGAGTGGATCACAGATCTCTGGGAAACTTCTGAACCATCTTCTGCTGGAATATGGACTCATGTGATCGTTAACTGCAGAGAAAACACAGACATCCCATAATGCAGCTGAGCCCACGGTCATATGATGTAGCGTGTGCGTGTGTGTGTGTGTGTGTGTGTGTGTGTGTGTGTGTATGTGTGTGTGTGTGTGTGTGTGTGTGTGTGTGTATGTGTGTGTTTACCAGTCTGCTGGAACAGCAGCCATTGTGTTTCCAGTAAACAGTTAATGTCGGACCTCCTGTTTTGGCCACAGTGACGTGTTCTGAGTCCGTCAGCGATCCGTTTGGTCCCGATGCTTCACAGCAGACGTGTTCTGAAGAGAAATCCCTCATGGACGTTTAAAATTTGAAGTGTTTCTGCATCATCGGCATTTAGAGCTCCAAAACGACAACAATGTGTTTTTATGGAGGCTCCTGAGGGCCTCTGGGTAATTTAGAGAGATACTGGACGCTGGATGTGCAGATGTGTCGTAGTGGAGTGGGTCAGGGTCTCCGTCCTGTGACTCCATCAGCATCAGCAGTGTCTCCATGAGAAAACTACTGAGATACCTGCTTCATCATACTGAGATACCCTCTTCATCCTACTGAGATACCCTCTTCATCCTACTGAGATACCTGCTTCATCATACTGAGATACCTGCTTAATCCTACTGAGATACCCTCTTCATCCTACTGAGATACCTGCTTCATCATACTGAGATACCTGCTTAATCCTACTGAGATACCCTCTTCATCCTACTGAGATACCCTCTTCATCCTACTGAGATACCCTCTTCATCCTACTGAGATACCCTCTTCATCCTACTGAGATACCCTCTTCATCCTACTGAGATACCTGCTTCATCATACTGAGATACCCTCTTCATCCTACTGAGATACCGTCTTCATCATACTGAGAGACCCTCTTCATCCTACTGAGATACCCTCTTCATCCTACTGAGATACCCTCTTCATCCTACTGAGAAGTGAAAGGTGAGAGGATGAAAGTCTGGTGTGGAGGGTGAGATTGTTAAGCGGAGGTTGAGAGGGTGATGTGGAGGGTGAGAGTGTTAAGTGGAGGGTGATGTATAGGGTGAGAGGGTGACCTACAGGACGAGAGTGTATTTTGGAGGGTGAGAGTGTTAAGTGGAGGGTGAGAGGGTGATGTGGAGGGTGAGAGTGTTAAGTGGAGGGTGATGTATAGGGTGAGAGGGTGACCTACAGGACGAGAGTGTATTTTGGAGGGTGAGAGTGTTAAGTGGAGGGTGAGAGGGTGATGTGGAGGGTGAGAGGGCAGTGATGTCACATCTAGATGAGGTGGTGAACATCTGGCCTCTGGAGATGAGTAATGAGTCATGCGGTCCGTTTGTGAAGCAGTGGTGCGTCTACAGAGCTACAGTGGGACCCATGTGGGAAACAAAGACCACCTGAGCCCCCAGCAGCTCCTCTGTGCTGACATCACATCATCACATGCGTGTGAGCAACGACCCATGAGAGGACATCCTCCGAGTCAGTCGGCCATCAAGAAGATTTACAGCAGCGGCATAACGACCTCTTCATCCAGCCGGTGCTTTAATGAGAGCGGGGATGGTTCCGAGAGGTCCAAAGCGGTGCTAATGTGGAACCGGTCAG
>JBBDHG010000428.1:197500-235000 GCA_037951165.1 Lophius americanus
CCCCAGGTTCTGAGTAGAAGCTGGAGCAGCTCACTTCTCCACCAGCGAACCCTGGTTGTGTAAACGAGCCCCAGCGGTCCTCATTAGCCCCTCCCTCTGGACAGAAGCAGCGATAGAAGAAGAGAGGCAGTCAGATGTTAGACGCGGTGGTGCGTAGTCGAGCTGGAGGCTCGTTTCTGACGGCTCACTCACTCGGACCTTCATTTTGTCTCCCATCAGCCTCGGGGCTGAAGGCGTTGTTACCGGGGTAATGATGCTCCGACAGCAACACTCATCAAAACAAAGTCGTGGGAAGCTCATCCCAAAGTATCAGGAGTCCAGTTCTGAAGGCAACCCTGTCAAACTCCAGAGTGCTTTCATTTCTCACACTGAAGACTCTTAAAGTCTTTATTTTCATTCTTCATTCATGATTTCAAGGACGACCATCTGAATTTTCACACCTTCATCTCCACACTGTAAAAAACACGTCCTAATACTTCACTGTGAAAGAAGGTGTGACGACCGGGTTTCAGACCAGAACCACCGGAAACACCGGGAACCTCTCTTCAAGGCGGGTTCATGAAATGACAAAATGAAGTACGGTGTTCACAAACAAACACACATACATATATATATATATATATATATATATATATATATATATATATATATATATATATATATATATATATATATATATATATATATGTATGTATATATGTATATATATATATATATATATATATATATATATATATATATATATATATATATATATATATATATATATATATATATATATATGTATGTATATATGTATATACATATATATATGTATATATATGTATATATATATGTATATATGTGTATATATATATGAGGAGTCTTTCAGCACCGAGGAGGAGAACATCCGTCAGCTGATGGAGTCTGACCGCCGACTGGAGACCCTGATTTATAATCCACCACCCCCCCTCCCCCCACACCCACACCTCTCCTCCACCGTGTCAGCACCACCGGGTTTCTATGGCAACTGTGGCCTCTGCAGAGGCGAATGTTGGGAGTGATCCATCTTGGTGTGCGACGTTCCACAGGTGTCGCAGCAAGAAGCAAAGTTAGTTATTCTGGTCGATGTGTTCCGACGGGTCAGAACCGGACTCAGAGAATCTGAAGGAGAGGAGGAGGCAGATCTTCAGTCCGGCGGCGTTCTGCTCAGAGTCATGACTTAAACCCTCGCACCTTCAGGAGGCAGAAAACATCACTTCTGTTACTCCCGTGGAACAAAGAGTGAAAGTCGTCCGTGAGTTTGATGCTTCTGTCTGGTCTATTTCGTAAATACGTTGATAGTTGTTGTTTATTTGCTTCTTGTTTGCTGAATTGGCGGATAATGTTTGATTTACATATGTGTGTTCATTTAATTTTTTGGGGAGGGTCTGACTTCATCCGTTTGTGTGTTAGCTGTTGTCGGTTATCGAACCCGCTGCAGCTTCCTGCGGTGGATTCGGACCAGCGCTGGAGGAGGAACCGAGGGAAGAATAGTAACACTAACAAACATAAACGTGTGATGACCATAAACTCTCACGGCGGCGTCCTGTGAGGCGCTGGGACCCTGCAGAGAAGCCCAGGTTAAGATTATACAGTCGAGGTCGGGTTTGTTTCGCGGCCCACCGCTTTAGACCCATGGATGAATTCTTTCTCTGCATTGGACCATTCCCTCAGGAGCAGTGGGTGGAGCCTGTGAGGAGCAGTGGGTGGAGCCTTTGAAGAGTAGTGGGTGGAGTCTGTGAAGAGTAGTGGGTGGAACCTGTGAGGAGCAGTGGGGGGAGTCTGTTAGGAGCAGTGGGTGGAGTCTGTGAGGAGCAGTGGGTGGAGTCTGTGAGGAGCAGTGGGTGGAGTCAGTGAGGAGCAGTGGGTGGAGTCTGTGAGGAGCAGTGGGTGGAGTCTGTGAGGAGCAGTGGGTGGAGTCTCTACACATTAAACACAGGTTTTTATTTTTATTTAATTTTATTTAATTTTATGTTACCAGTTCTCCAGACATAGATTCACTTTAAATGTGAGGAGTTCAATCGGGGGATTCCTTGTACAACGCAGGGGATGGGGGGCTTATTGGGGAAATACATCTTTAGGCAGATCGAAAGCCCACCAACATCGACTCAGCAGCCGCTCTATCCTCATCGGTTCCTTTAACGTGACGGTTAACTGGTCGGCGCCGGCCGCCACACAGACATGTCGAACCAGGGCTGTAATTGGCTGGAAACGATCCAGGCTTTGCAGCGAAGCCCCGCCTTCAACGACCCGCTCAGGTCATCCCTGAATTGCTCGCAGCTTTTCTCCACAGAGCAACTGGAAATCCATCTCAGTTCTCATCAAACCAAGGAGCTGAACTAAAGAGAGGCGGAGCAGAAGACGGAGGGTAGGGGGGCGGAGTCTGAAGTAGAAGACAGAGGGCGAAGGGGTGGAGTCTGAAGTAGAAGACGGAGGGAGGGGGGCTGGAGTCTATTTAGGAGTTTGAAGATTTTAAAATATCTAATAAGCGAAGAATGAGAGGAAAAGGTGTGTGTGTGTGTGTGTGTGTGTGTGTGTGTGTGTGTGTGTGTGTATATGTATGTGTGTGTATATATGTGTATGTGTGTGTCCGTGTGTGTGTTCTTATGTGTATGTGTGTGTGTGTTAGTGTGTGTGTTATTATATGTATGTGTGTGTGTGTGTGTGTGTGTGTTCTCATGTGTATGTGTGTGTGAGTGTGTGTGTTCTCATGTGTATGTGTGTGTGAGTGTGTGTGTTGTCATGTGTATGTGTGTGTGTATGTGTGTGAGTGTGTGTTCTCATGTGTAGGTGTGTGTGTGTTCTCATGTATTTGTGTGTGTGCGTGTATGTGTGTGGCTGTGGCTGTGTTTGTGTATATGTGTGTGTGTGTGTGTGTGTGTGTGTGTGTGTGTGTGTGTGTGTGTGTGTGTGTGTGTGTGAGTGTGTGTGTGATATGGCTGTATGATAATTTACTATTTCATTGGATGTCATCACTAGTGAGACCCTCCCTCAGGGGGGGTCAGTTATCTTCTTCGCTCCTACTGTCACTTTACACAATGGTTGAAGCATTGTTCATAAATAACACACACACACACACACACGCACACATGCACGCACGCACGCACACGCACACACACACACACACACAAGCACACACACACACACAAACACATATGTGTGAGTCTTTTTTGAAGAACACATGACCTTGAGACCCTGATTGTTCACACAGTTTGTGTGAGTGTGTGTGTGTGTGTTAGCGTGTTTGTGAGTGTGTGTATTTGTGAATGTGTTTTTGTGAGTGTGTGTATTAGTGAATGTGTTTTTGCGAGTGTGTGTATTTCTGAGTGTGTAAAATGAGAGCACTATGATGTTTACATGTTTTACAAACATGTAAAAAAAAATTATTCGCTTTTTATTTTATTGGAATAAATACTGTGATAAAATACACACACACACAGACACTCTCACAAACACACACACACTCACACAATACACACACACACACACACATAAACACAAACATACACGCTCAAACACACAAACACAAACACACACACACTCACCTGAACCTTCTGACTGTACCTGAACCTTCTGAACTCACCTGATCCTCATGACCTCACCTGAACCTTCTGACTGAACCGGCAGTGGAGAAGCTCTGATGGGGGCAAACAGAAGTCCCTCCCCCGCACAAGTAACCCCTGTCTGCTGTAAACAAACAGTAACATGCTGTAAACAAACAGTAACATGCTGTAAACAAACAGTAATATGCTGTAAAGAAACAGTAACATGCTGTAAACAAACAGTAACATGCTGTAAAGAAACAGTAACATGCTGTAAACAACTGTCAGATGCTGTAAAGAAACAGTAACATGCTGTAAACAACTGTCAGATGCTGTAAACAACTGTCAGACGCTGTAAACAAACAGTAACATGCTGTAAACAACTGTCAGATGCTGTAAACAACTGTCAGATGCTGTAAACAACAGTAACATGCTGTAAACAACTGTCAGACGCTGTAAACAAACAGTAACATGCTGTAAACAACTGTCAGATGCTGTAAACAACTGTCAGATGCTGTAAACAACAGTAACATACTGTAAACAACTGTCAGATGCTGTAAACAACTGTCAGACGCTGTAAACAAACAGTAACATGCTGTAAACAACTGTCAGATGCTGTAAACAACTGTCAGATGCTGTAAACAACAGTAACATGCTGTAAACAACTGTCAGATGCTGTAAACAACTGTCAGATGCTGTAAACAACAGTAACATGCTGTAAACAACTGTCAGATGCTGTAAACAACAGTAACAAGCAGTAAACAACTGTCAGATGCTGTAAACAACAGTAACAAGCAGTAAACAACTCCGTGGTCATGATTCTGTCTCCTCCCACATAGAAGCCTATGATGACGGCGATCTGAAGGTGAAAACCCAAAGACCCAGATCAGCTGACCACCCAGGTGTGTTTCAGGCACAGACAGGTGAGTAATGTGAGTGTGTGTGACAGTGTGTGCGTGTGTGTGTGTCTGAGTGAGTGTGTGTGTGGGTGAGTGTGTGTTTGAATATGTGTGTGTGTCTGCGTGTGTGTTTGTGTATGTATGTGTGTTTAAGTGTGTGTGTGTGTTTGTTTGTGTATGTGTGAGTGAGTGTGTGTCTCTGTGTGTGTGTGTATATGTGTGTGTCTTTGAAAGTGTAGCTTAAATCAGGCAGATTCTCTGCTGATTGTTCAAATGTAAGAATATTTGAACTTATGAAAGAGTTTGACCCTAAAACATTCCATATTTAAAAAGACTGACGCCATTATTCATGAAATTATACATGAAACATTTTAATGATGTTGTTTTCATAAGATGAAGACACGACCAGAGACTCTACACACACACACACATATACACACACACACACGCACACACACTTAGATGAACACACACTGACACACACCTTCACACTACCACTGTGGGGGAGGGGGTTCCTACTGGGAGGGAAACCCCCGGCGGTGTCTTGTCCGTCTCCGTTCTCCTCTCCCTCATTCTTCCTCTCCTGGCCCGTGTGGCGAGCGTTGCTGACTCACGCCGTGTTCACCAGCATGTAATGAGATTAACGGACATGCAATTAATTTGATTTCCTTCTTCGCCGCCTGACGACGCCTCCATCGAAGGACACCGAGCGGAACCGACCATCTAGAGCGCAGGGAGGCGGAGCCAAGAGTTTTCACCGTAAAGGGTGGAGCTCCAGGGAAAACCCCCACAGCTGCCTGAGGGGACGGGACCACCCACTCATGTTTATTAACTGTTGGTCGGAGCGACTTCAGCTGCGAGGTCATGTGATCGTTCATGACTCTGGCCGCGGCGCCGTTCCATCAATATTCAAATAAAATAATATTATAACATAAATATAATATTATAACATAAATATAATAATATATCATAAATATGAAGTTATAACATAAATATAATATTATAACATAAATATAATGTTATATCATAAATATGTTCTTATATCATAAATATGAAGTTATATTATAAATATAATGTTTTCTTTTTCCGCTGGAATCAAAAGCGACATCAGACAGAATCACAAACATCAAACGTTTCAAACATTCATCTCGTCCAGGAATGAAAAGTAAAGTCAGGTCTTGTTTTTAATTGATGGATTTTTCTGACGCTCCAGCTGTGCAGTAAATGTGAAACAGGAAACATGAATGATGTGTTTGTGACGGTGAGGCAGCGGCGAGGTCTTCTGAACCACCGCTGGGTTTTTAAATCCGGCACATTTGAGTCGTTGTAGGAATCTGGGACACCGTTGCAGCTCGCCTCGCCACACGCTTCCCTCCACCTCCGCTCTGTTTGTGTTTCGTCTGAACGCTTAGCGTCGTTAAACCCTGACTAGTGGGTGTTAACTTCTCTGTCCGCACCTGTGTGGCTCCCCAGGTGACCCGGCAGCAGAGGAGTGGTCACAATGGAGCGTGTGCTCGCTCACCTGTGGGCAGGGCTGGCAGGTGAGGACCCGATCCTGCGTTTCCTCTCCCTACGGGACGCTGTGCAGCGGCGCCCTGCGGGAAACACGCATGTGCAACAACACTGCTTCCTGTCCAGGTGAAAACGGGATCCAAGACTCAGGTACGTTCTCAGACTGCTGTGTGTGAGGGGGGGGGATATGCCCAGACTGTATTTTACCTGAGGGGAGGAGTCCCTGACATCCTGAGGGGAGGAGTCTCTGACATCCTGAGGGGAGGAGTTTTTGAAATCCTGAGGGGAGGAGTCCCTGACATCCTGAGGGGAGGAGTCCCTGACATCCTGAGGGGAGGAGTCTTTGAAATCCTGAGGGGAGGAGTCCCTGACATCCTGAGGGGAGGAGTCCCTGACATCCTGAGGGGAGGAGTCTTTGACATTCTGAGGGGAGGAGTCCCTGACATCCTGAGGGGAGGAGTTTTTGAAATCCTGAGGGGAGGAGTTTTTGAAATCCTGAGGGGAGGAGTTTTTGAAATCCTGAGGGGAAGAGTCCCTGACATCCTGAGGGGAGGAGTCCCTGTAATCCTGAGGGGAGGAGTCTTTGAAATCCTGAGGGGAGGAGTCCCTGACATCCTGAGGGGAGGAGTCTTTGACATTCTGAGGGGAGGAGTCCCTGACATCCTGAGGGGAGGAGTTTTTGAAATCCTGAGGGGAGGAGTCCCTGACATCCTGAGGGGAGGAGTCCCTGACATCCTGAGGGGAGGAGTCTTTGAAATCCTGAGGGGAGGAGTCCCTGAAATCCTGAGGGGAGGAGTCTTTGACATTCTGAGGGGAGGAGTCCCTGACAGCCTGAGGGGAGGAGTCCCTGACATCCTGAGGGGTGGAGTCTACTGCTCCTCCTGAGAAACACCGACTTTGCTTGATGAATCTGCTTTTAATAGGCAGAAACCTGAGGTGGGCCCGTCTGTGGGTGGGCCGTCACTACCGACGTATTCTTATCCACTATAACTACAGACAAAACGTTATCAACGTGTATTATGTATGATTAAATGATAATAATAACTATAAAAGTGATAATAATGACGATAATAGGATAATAAAGAGTGATAATAACGATGACCTCATTTTGTTCAAACATAGAAATGTAAAGTTAAACAAAAAACGTACTCTGAGTAGATATCATAAAAATAGGTTACCTTTTAAGAAAATAGTATTCTATTAAAGTGATACAGTCTATTTGTATTGTATCTTATTTTCCACAAGGACAATAACAATAATATAAGACATTCAGATATTTACAAGGCGCAACCACAAATGTCTGTTTTTAAAAAAAAATAGATTTAGCATCGAATGTTCTTTCATAAAAATTCAGCTCCTGAAATTTTTTTGCTTTTTTTTTTTTTTTAAGGAATTAGATTTTCAGAAATATGCAGTAAATGTCCTGTGATTCTGTCCCAGTGATGTTTCTAAGGGGAGACTGTCCAGAACCCTCAGAGGACTCAGAACCCAAAACACAGACTGACTGACCTCAAATGTTGCTGCATCTGTAGAACCTTTAGAACCGGCCGGTTGAGCCCTCCAGGTTTCCACACAGGATGAATCGGAGTGGTGAAGTGTTTATTGACCCGTTTGTTGTTTTGGTTCTGTTGTCTTAACTTCCTGCGGGTCGTAGGTTCTGTGGACGGTTTTGGCTCGTCTGTGTGTTCTGTCATTGAGACACACTCCAGTACTTGATCCT
Source organism: Lophius americanus (assembly GCA_037951165.1). Taxonomy (NCBI): domain Eukaryota; kingdom Metazoa; phylum Chordata; class Actinopteri; order Lophiiformes; family Lophiidae; genus Lophius; species Lophius americanus. The sequence continues at coordinate 205,195 of JBBDHG010000428.1, forward strand.
TCTTTCTAACAGAATTATTCTTTCAAACGAGGTAACATTTTCCCTCAATGTTGGTGAATATGCTAATAAGTTTTTATGCAAATGAGGCGAAACCATTTGTTTGTTTAAGTGCCTCAATTTCCATCGCTGTCGATATTAATAACCTCCTCAGCTACTTTGATGGAATATAAGCTGCCTTGTTATGTTGGGTTTATTATTTCATTGTATTCCCCAGTACTCTGATGTTTCCTGACATGGTTCAGGACGGGGATGGGGGTGGGGGTGGAGGTGGAGGTGGGGGTGGAGGTGGGATCGCTCCGGGGGATCGCTGCAATGTAATAACAGCCGACTGAAGCGGGTTTAGGATGTAAGAGTGGCAGAAGAGAGACATCAAATATTAAAACCAAACGTGATTCATGATCCACACATGTCTACTGCTGGAAGAAGTTCTGCTTTGTCCTGGTCCATCAGAGCCATGAGACAAATACAAACATGCACCTTAGATAGCTTGGGTTCCTTCAGAAGGTTGGGTTCCTTGAGAAGGATTTTTATTTTAGAAGCTTCAGTTCCTTCAGAAAGTTGGGTTTCTTCAGAAGGTTTATTTCCTTCAGAAGCTTGGGTTCCTCCAGAAGCTTCAGTTCCTCCAGAAGCTTCAGTTCCTCCAGATTATTGGTTTCCTTCAGAATGTTGGGTTCCTTCAGAAGGTTGGGTTCCTTCAGAAGGTTTGGCCCACAAACACGGGGGTGGCTGAAAGCGTGTTCTGGCGCCGGACGGCAGATAGAAATGAGCTGGAGGGAAGGTTGTCTTTCTTCTCCTCATTGATTAAAACCGTTAGCTGACGCTGATGTACGTGATCGATTCTCGGCGCTCGTCCAACTCTTGACGCAACAAACTGGGCGGGCAGATTAACTCCCGTCCTCTTCTCCCTCCTGATATGAGCTGAAGTCTGAGACCGTCATGCCCTGAAGGGTGTAAAATGAAGTATCGCTCCTTCTCCTCCATTCAGCTTTTCCTCCTTCGCCATAGATTCAGTGACATTTAAAAGACGAAGGGGGGCATTAAGAGAACAGGATGTCTGGGTCAGCGCCCAGTCAAACGCTGCTCCACACGCCAACTACCGTTCAACAGCAGCCTGAGGCGCTCCAGAAGGTGAAGTCAGTAAGAGTCAGGCAGATGGTATCTCCACAGAGCTCCAAAGACCTCCACAGACCTCCACAGGCCTCCACAGGCCTCCACAGACCTCCACAAACCTCCACAGACCTCCACAAACCTCCACAGACCTCCACAAACCTCCACAGACCTCCATAAAAATAATGGAGTGAGAGAGTATGGGTGGAGTGAGAGAGTATGGGTGGAGTGAGAGAGTATGGGTGGAGTGAGTCAGGTTTCTCTCATTCTATAACCAGATATCTAAACTTTGATACCTGTCCTCCATCTCTGTCAGATCCCCTGAACCCCAAGTCTACTTAATTATTAATTTATCTTTACACAACAGAGGAGGATAAATCTCTCACTCTGTCTCTCACTCTCTCTCTGTCTCTAACTCTCTGTCTGTCTCTCACTCTGTCTCTAACTCTCTGTCTGTCTCTCACTCTGTCTCTCACTCTCTGTCTGTCTCTCACTCTGTCTCTCACTCTCTGTCTCTCCCTCTGTCTCTCACTCTCTCTCTGTCTCTAGCTCTATCCCTCTCTCTCCCTCTATCTCTAACTCTATCACTCTCTCTCCCTTTGTCTCTAACTCTCTGTCTGTCTCTCACTCTGTCTCTCACTCTCTGTCTGTCTCTCACTCTGTCTCTCACTCTCTGTCTCTCCCTCTGTCTCTAACTCTCTGTCTGTCTCTCACTCTGTCTCTCACTCTCTGTCTCTCCCTCTGTCTCTCACTCTCTCTCTGTCTCTAACTCTATCCCTCTCTCTCCCTCTGTCTCTAACTCTCTGTCTGTCTCTCACTCTGTCTCTCACTCTCTGTCTCTCCCTCTGTCTCTCACTCTCTGTCTCTCCCTCTGTCTCTAACTCTCTGTCTGTCTCTCACTCTGTCTCTCACTCTCTGTCTCTCCCTCTCTCTCTCCCTCTGTCTCTATCTCGCCCGTCCCTCTTTCTTCTCTGATCTTCTTCAGAACTTTTTCGGTTTTTCTTTCCAAAGTATTTCCAAATCTTTGACCCTCAATATTTAGTTGAATCTTTTATTTCTGATAAATCCTTCTGAAACGTCTCCGTCATTATTCCAACAAACTCCGGCCGGACGTCTCCAGCGGTTCTTCTTCATTCATGTTTGTTTTCTCTGGTTGTGTGAGGCTGTGTCCTCAGAGGAGTCCTGAGCTCACCTACAACATCTGCATCACCTTCATCACCTGCTTCGTCTTTTGTGCATCTGCTGACTGATTCTTAGATTCTGATTGATTTCAAATGTGTCTTTAATAATAATAATAATAATACATTTAATTTATAATGCACTTTACATTTGGATCAAATCTCAAAGTGAGAATAGAGTGTTAATAATAATTATTATTATTGTTATTATTATTATTATTAGTATTATAATTATACATTTAATTTCATGTTCATGTCCTCATCATCACTCAGATGTAGTCCAGAGTCCAGACGTCCGTGCTGACATGAATGATTGACATGTTGCTGCCGCTTCATTCTCCATGTTGTTTATGGGATGTCTGTGTGGAGGTCAGCTCTCCTCCATGCTTCTTTTAATCAGACAATCTGCTCGCATTATCTAACTTCTCACGTTTCTCTCATTCTCTAACCCTCCCGCCTGCAATGGCCTGACCCCGCCCCCTTCCCCTCTCCCTCCCATCCTCCCTCCTCACCCCTCCTATGTGCGTCTGCGTGTGCGTTTGTGGGTGTTTGCAGTGCATGGGCTGTGGGAGGAGTGGTCGTCATGGAGTCTCTGCTCTGTGACCTGTGGGCGGGGCTCCAGGACAAGAACCAGGAAGTGTATGAACGGAGGTGGGGGCGTGGCTTGTGGACCGCCTGAGATTCAGACCAAACCCTGCAACATAGCGGTGTGTCCTGGTTAGTAGCGTTCCCATTCTCATCAAACTCCCGCCTGTGTGTGCTGGCTTCTCCTGCTCAAGCACGACCGTCTGCATCTTCTGCTTTCATGAATCTTCCTTCCACAGCAGCAGCTACTCATCTCCACGTTATGCCACCATCATCATCATCATGGACAGGAAGGTCCCCTCAGGCTCAGACGTGGAGAGAGGCAGCGTTGATCTCACATCTCTGATTATTAAACTGAAGTCATTGAATTACATTCTTTGAGCGATAGTTACATTTCTCTTTTGACACTGTTTATGTTATATATCACATTTATATTTTATTCTTTCTCTTTATGAAGAAAACGACATCATTCATATATTTAGGCTTCACTTCTATGAAACCAGGAAATAATGCCTGAAACTTTCCTGTTGGGAATATTGTGTTTAATCTTTATTTTATGGAACCTTTATTCAGACAGGTAATAACGCCCACTGTTCAGACCCATTCTCCACCCGCCCCCTCTCCACCCACCCCCCCGGCCCTCCAGAACAATTGAAGCCTAGCTAGTCTTTAGACTGGACTTGGCTGTTTCTGCCACGGTTGGTTTGGTTCTGAATCACCGAGCGGGTCCGCTCTGAAGCCTTTGCTATTGTCTCTGGAATTAGCTGTTAGGAGATGATTGGCTGCTGCGGCAGCATCTCATCATGGTTTGGAGCGGACCTCAGCACTCCGGTCCGGCTCGGTCCGTCCGGATGAGACATCTGGATAGGCAATCATCGGGGGCCGGGCAGCGACTGGGGGACCGGCTCAGATGTTTGCTGAGATGAAAGCAGCGCCATCAGATCAGTATGAAGGAACGGACTCTGACATTTTAAGACTTAAGTGAACTTTAATACTTACGGATCGTCTCTGAGACTTTGTCTTTTTGTGTTTCCTTTGCTCTTTTAGAAAACCACTCAGTGTGAAAAGAGCAGACAGGAATATTTATCTGTGTTATTCAATTTGTTCCATGTTTCTATGATTGGAAGAATATTAACAATTTTTACATAATGGTGGAATAATGACAATAATGGATGTTCAGAACCCCCCCTCCAAACACACACACACACACATACATTCACACACACACACACACACACACACACACACACACACACACACACACACACACACACATATACACACACACACACAAACACAAACACACGCACACATAAACACACACAAACACAAACACACTCTCACACACAGACTCACACAAGAACACATACACAATCAAACACACACCCGCACACATACAAACACACACAGTTCAAAACAAAATTGTTTGCTTCGTCTGAATAACAAACGTTTTTATCTGTGTATTAAATGACATATAACACATGTCATATAACATATAATATATAACATATGACATATAACATATGACATATAACATATGACATATGACATATAACATATGACATATAACATAGGACATAGGACATATGACAAATAACATATAATATATAACATATAACACATGACATATCACATATCACATAACATATAATATATAACACATGACATATAACATATGACATATAACATATGACATATAACATATAACATATGACATATAACATATGACATATAACATAGGACATATGACAAATAACATAATATATAACATATGACATATAACATATAATATATAACATATGAAATCACATATAATATATAACATATAACACATGACATATAACATATAATATATAACATATGACATATGACATATAACATATGACATATGACATATAACATATGACATATAACATAGGACATGACATAACATATGAGATGACATATAACATATGACATATAACATATAAAACATGACATATAACACATGACATAAAACATATAAGATATGACATATAACATATAACATGGCATATAACATATAATATATGACATATAACATATGAGATATAATATATATCACTATACAGTAATATCAGAGTAATAATACATGATTACAGTAATAATACATGAATATAATAATAATACATGAATACAGTAATAACACAGTAATAATACATGATTACAGTAATAATACATGAATACAGTAATAATAAATGATTATAGTAATAATAAATGAATACAGTAATAACACATTAATAATACACAATACAGCAATAACACAGTAATAATACATTATTACAGTAATAATACATGATTACAGTAGTAATACATGATTACAGTAATAACACATGAATACAATAATAATACATGAATACAGTAATAATACAATAGTAATACATTAATGATACATGATTACAGTAATAATACATGCATACAGTAATAATACATGATTACAGTAATAATACATGAATACAGTAATAATACATGATTACAGTAATAACACATGAATACAATAATAATACATGAATACAGTAATAATACAGTAATAATACATATATAATACATGATTACAGTAATAATACATGCATTCAGTAATAATACATGATTACAGTAATAATACATGATTACAGTAATTTTACATGAATACAGCATTGACTTAGTTTATAGATAGAGTTATTATAGTGTTATAGTGTTATAGTTATAAATAGTGAGTTATTATTGTACATACAGTTGTGGCTCCTGTTAGCATTCTGTCACAGTCAGAAACCGGTTCCATTCATTGGTCAGTTTTTCAAACTCATGGTTCCGATTCAGTCATGTTCTGAAGAACAAACGGACACAAGCTCCTCCCTCTTCTGAGGAGACTTTCTTCATCTTTTTTTCTCGCCTCATCCGACAGGAAGACTGAGTTAGACTGGAATCGTCTCTTTTGCGTTCTCTCCTTCTGCGTGAAACCCGGTCATGAGATTCAGAACCAGACTCTGAATGAAAAGTCTACAGACTGAACTCTCAGAACAAAGCATGAACGGAACCGCTGATATTTGTCTTAGAAGTAGTTCATTTGTTGGTGTTTATTCGTGTTTACCTGCAGCCTGCTGCCTCGACTGTCTGGTACCTTTGGTACTGATCCGTTTGTGTCTCTCCCTGCAGTGGAGGGTCAGTGGTTGGAGTGGGGCCCGTGGGCCGGATGCAGCGTGACGTGTAACACGGGGGTCCAGCAGAGGCTGAGACGTTGCAGCTCGTCGGTTCATGGCTGGGCTGAATGTCACGGCCCCCACCAAGAGAGCCGGGAGTGCAGCGGCCCCTCCTGCGGCGGTACGTCCCTCCTTAGAATTCACGGTCCAACGCTTCCGGCGACGTCAGACGGACCCTAAGAGGTCCGTTTGTCGTCGGCTTCTGTCTCCAACAGATCCGTTGATTTTTGTCAGGAAACTGTTTTGGCTGTGAGTCTGTTTGGGAATGGCAAAAACAGGATCTTAATAAATGTCGAAGGGTCCTTGAGCCAGACCCTGAACCCGCCTCAGCCCCCCCGGGAGCTGCAGGCAGCTGCTCCTCAGGGACGGGCTCTGTGCAGAGAACCTAGTCCACTACCTCTTTTTGGGTTCTACATGACAGATGAAGGCTCCTTCTCGCTTCTCTAAAAAAAACGATCTGGACTACCGGCTCTGATTGCTTTGGATCAGTTTAGAAAGTGCCTGCGACTAACTCGTATTAATTTCTCATCTGTTTCCTCCCCATCCTGCGTTGTCCTCCGACGTGGTTCTGCTCTGGTGCAGGTGGAGGTAACTGGGGCGGCTGGAGTCACTGGAGCCTCTGCAGTAAAACCTGTGACTCCGGCTGGCAGCGCCGCTTCAGGATGTGTGAGGCCAGCGGAGTGCAGGGATACCCGTGTGAAGGTTCTGGAGAGGAGGTCCGCTCTTGCAACGAGAAGAAATGCCCTGGTCAGTGGGTCTGTGGAGAACAACACTGTACACACCAATCAGCCATAACATTATAACCACTGACAGGTGAAGTAAGAATGACATTGGCAGCTGTATGTGGGCGGGATCTACTAGGCAAGGTAATATTTTCTCCTCAAAGTTCATGCGGAAGATCAACCATGAAAATCTGAGACTTTGACAAGGGTCAAATGATGATGGCAACAGGACATGGTCAGAATATCTCCAGAACTTAACTTTAAATTCATTCTCCTCTTCTCCTCTTCTCCTCTTCTTCTCTTCTTCTGTTCTTTCTCTTCTTCTCTTCTTCTCTTCATCTGTTCTTTCTCTTCTTCTCTTCTTCTGTTCCTTCTCTTCTCCTCTTCTCCTCTTCTTCTCTTCTTCTGTTCTTTCTCTTCTCCTCTTCTCCTCTTCTTCTCTTCTTCTGTTCTTTCTCTTCTCCTCTTCTCCTCTTCTTCTCTTCTTCTGTTCTTTCTCTTCTTCTCTTCTTCTCTTCTTCTCTTCTTCTCTTCTTCTCTTCTTCTCTTCTCTTCTTCTCTTCTGTTCCGTCTGTTCCGTCTGTTCTTCTCTTCTTCTCTTCTTCTCTTCTCCTCTTCTCCTCTTCTTCTCTTCTGTTCCTTCTCTTCTTCTATTTCTTCTGTTGTTCTGTTCTTCTGTTCCTTCTCTTCTTCTGTTCTTCTATTCCTTCTCTTCTTCTATTTCTTCTGTTCTTCTGTTCTTCTCTTCTGTTCTTCTCTTCTCCTCTTCTCCTGTTCTCTTCTTCTGTTCTTCTGTTCCTTCTCTTCTTCTGTTCTTCTGTTCTTCTATTTCTTCTGTTCTTCTGTTCTTCTCTTCTGTTCTTCTCTTCTCCTCTTCTCCTGTTCTCTTCTTCTGTTCTTCTGTTCCTTCTCTTCTTCTGTTCTTCTGTTCTTCTGTTCCTTCTGTTCTTCTGTTCTTCTCTTCTTCTCTTCTTCTCTTCTTCTCTTCTTCTGTTCCTTCTCCTTACTTGAGAGATCCTCAACATCTCTTCATATCTCTGCTCTGTGAACGTTTTTTGTCGGACTAATCCGGCTCTGAGTGTTTCTGATCAGATCAGCTTCTGCCATTGGAGGAGAAGGAGTTTAATAAGCATGATGGCGTGAGTCCACTGGAAGAGGAATGCGTTCTGAGCTCGCCTGAATCCACATGTTTGTTCTACTTTGAGCTCTGCAGGCTTCACTCGAACTCTTCTGAATAGTTCTTAAAAGGCCAGAATCCTTCTGTGGGCATCAGGAGAACATCACATCCTTTCTTCTCTCTTACTGTCCCTCCGTCTCTCCTCGCTCTCCGGCCCCCTTCTTATCTCTGCATCGCCTCTGCCAACAGTCTGTCCCCTAGGAATATCTCTATCGCTCCCCGATGTCTTCATCAGGGCAGGGGGGGGGTAGATGATTAAAGGAGGGGATGAAGATGAAGAAGCGGAGAGCAGCCTGGCAGCGACACTGATGTCTACAGTGTGTGTGTGTGTGTGTGTTCCTGCTGGACAACACTTCATGCCTCTTTCTCACCCTCTCAGCTCCCCATGAGATCTGTAAAGAAGAACATCTCCTCTCCATGTCATGGAAGAGAGCTTCAGCTGGAGAAACCGTCTACAACAAGTGTCCAACTAACGCTACAGGTCGGTCACATGACATTCTTCAACCAACATGTGTGTAACAACTGTGTAATAACTGTGTAATAACTGTCAGCATTTCATGTGGAAACATTTGTTTCTCTTTGGAACCATGAGACAGTTAAGTTCGAACAAACACTTTAGTCTTATTAAGCACAAACTTTATAGAATCTGTTAGATTTCCTAAAACCTCTTTCTTCAGAACATGTCAAACACACGAGAACCTACGACCTAACATACGATCAATCCTCCTGATTGAACTCCTCCAATCAAAGTCATGTTTTAGTGCCTTAGCTCCCTGAAGTGAGTAAAATATGATAAAAACACAATAGATCTCCTACAGTTGATTCATCTGCACCAAATCTGGACTAAATCGGATCAATGATCGAAGCTTCCTTTGGCGTCAGAAATATACAACCTTAAATTTCCCACCATCACTTCAGTTCTTCCTCACACTGAGGTCTGTCGGGGTATGAAATGTGACAATGATCCATCATTTAGTTTTTGAGTTATTATTATTTTGGGATACAATTATGTGACTTATAGGTCAAATAATTCTCTTTAAACATGTTTTCACAACAAACTGTTGAGTTTTTACTTGATATGAAACATTTTAATGGTGAGTTCATCTAACTAAACTATTATTTTAATATTGATCATTATTAGGATCATTCCTTTATTTATCATATGTTACACAGTACATTGTGGGTAAATGCATTTGGCCCGCCCCCATGGAGCAGTGGGCGGAGCCTGTGAGGCACCCGGGGAAAAGAAACCTGAGGTTTCATGGTCTTGCTCAAGGACTCACGGCATGTTGAGTCAGGGGCGGGGCTCCAACCCCGGTTTCCTGATTGATGGACGAGATAAAGAGACGAATAGACGAAGAGACGAAGAGATGAATAGATGAAGAGACGAAGAGATGGAGAAATGAAGAGATGAAGAGATGAAGACATGAAGTGACGAAGAGATGAAGAGATGAAGTGACGAAGAAATGAAGAGATGAAGTGATGAAGAGTTAAAGAGTTGAAGAGACGAAGAGATGAACAGATGAAGAGACGAAGAGATGAATAGACCAAGAGACGAAGAGATGGAGAAATGAAGAGATGAAGAGATGAAGAGATGAAGAGATGAAGTGATGAAGAGTTAAAGAGTTGAAGAGACGAAGAGATGAAGTGACGAAGAGATGAAGAGTCGAAGCGATGAAGAGATGGAAAGATGAAGAGACGAAGAGATGAAGTGACGAAGAGATGAAGTGATGAAGAGATGGAGAAATGAAGAGTTAAAGAGTTGAAGTGATGAAGAGACAAAAAGACAAAGAGACGAAGAAATGAAGAGACAAAGAGACGAAGAGTTGAAGAGTTGAAAAGATGAAGAGATGAAAACGCCCACTTATGACATATTTCATGATATTTCATAAGGAAATAATTTCAAAAGTCTGTTTTTTTTCTTTTTGAAAGAGTTAAACTAAAAGTTCTCCTTTGTAAGACTCCTCCTTCTATTTTGTTCTACTATGTTCTACTATGTTCTACTATGTTCTACTATGTTCCTCTATGTTCTACTATGTTCTACTATGTTCTACTATGTTCTACTATGTTCTACTATGTTCTACTATGTTCTACTATGTACTACTATGTTCCTCTACGTTCTACTATGTTCTACTATGTTCTACTATGTTCCTCTACGTTCTACTATGTTCTACTATGTTCCTCTATGTTCTACTATGTTCTACTATGTCCTACTATGTTCTACTATGTTCTACTATGTTCTACTATGTTCCTCTATGTTCTACAATGTTCCTCTATGTTCTACTACGTTCCTCTATGTTCTACTATGTTCTACTATGTTCCTCTATGTTCCCCTATGTTCTACTACGTTCCTCTATGTTCCTCTACGTTCCTCTAGTGGAACACTTGTGGTGTGAGGTGATGGAGCTGATGGAGGCGTCATCCTGGCGCCTCCATCAGCTCCTCACAATCCTCAGACTTTCTGTGACCTTCTGTTTCAGGATCTTTGAAGGTATAATATGGATCCAGTGTTTCTGATTAGCAGATTCTTTTTACCTTCCTTTACTTTCACTTTCTGCTGAATCAACATTTAGTGTGAACAGAAGCTCCAGATCTTTTCTTCAACAGGATGTCTTTGCAGGTATTTTCCTCTATCACATCCTGGTTTTCACAGAAACACTTTTTTTCTCGTCCAGCTGGCTGACAGACTTTTTATTTTTTAAATCAGGAAGCTGAACTTTTTTTTCCAACTTCATTCCTCTCCATTAAAGCCAAAATCAATCTTTGAGCCGGGACATAAAAGCCTGTGTGTGTGAGCGGAGCCGCCACTCCAACCCGACAGCTCGGAGAGATCAATCAGGGTGTTCACTTTATTTCGTCTTCAGGGTGAGGAAGAGTTTTCCTGCCGGCTGTCAGAGGTTCAGCCGACAAACACAGGATGTGGGTAACATCTGTCACACCACCAAATCTAAAGGGTGTTAAAGTCTGTGACCTTCACAAGTTCTTCTTCATCGCTGGTCATGTTGTGATAAATGCTGGACGGCGTCCTGGTGGAGGAGCTGCTCCTTCAGCTCCACCTCCACGCTGACCCGTTCGCTCCTAGATGTTCCTAATCCAGACTCTTCTTCCTCTTCTTCTGTCTCTGCCTCCAGGATCTGCTAGTCGTCGTTGCATGCTGGATCATAACGGAGTTGCTTTCTGGGGTCCTCCGAGCTTCGCCAGATGCGTCTCAATGGAGTATAAACATTTACATTTATTAGTAAGTTCCAGCAAACAAACACACAAACTCTGAAACATCCCATCATCAGAGCTGCTTCGGCCGGAGGCACCCTGGAACCTCTGCTCGTCTTCTCCACAGCGCTGCCTCACACTGATCAGTTCATGAACCCAGCGGATCAATTCTTCATCACAGATTGTCCTACTCAGTGAACTCCGACCTTCTTCCATCTCCTCCATGATGGCAGGAGGATGTTCATGATGAAGCTCATCGCTCCGTGAGCTTCTCCTCCAAACTTTCATTAACTCCAGCCGTCAATAATTAATCTTCTTCATTTTCTCTTATCTTCAGTGTTTCCAGGATTTCTGCTTCCATTTACATCAGAAACACACACACACACACACACACACACACACACACACACACACACACACACACACACACACACACACACACACACACACACACACACACAAACACACACTCAAACAATCACACGCACACACTCAAACAATCAAACGCACACACACACACGCACACACACACACACACACACAGTCTCACACACACACACACACACACACAAACACACACACACTCAAACAATCACACACACACACACACACACAGTCTCACACACACACACACACACACACACACACAAACACACACACACTCAAACAATCACACGCACACACTCAAACAATCAAACGCACACACGCACACACACACACACACGCACGCACACACACACACACACGCACACACGCGTGCACACACACACACGCACGCACTCTCACACATACACACACACACACACACACACACTCAAACAATCACACGCACACACTCAAACAATCAAACGCACACACGCACACACACACACACGCACACACACACACACACACACTCAAATAATCACACACACACATACACTCAAACAATCACACACACGTACACACTCAAAAAATCCAACACATGCACGCAGACAGGCACACACTCAAACAATCAAACGCACGCACGCACACACACACACACACACTCAAACAATCACACGCACACACGCACACACACAAACACACACTCAAACAATCACACGCACACACTCAAACAATCACACACAAACTCACACACTCTCAAATAATAACACACGCACACACACACTCACTCGCACACAAACATCTTCCTTCTGCTGGCCTCATGATGATGATGGTCGATGATGATGATGGAGTTTGATAATGATGAATATGATGATGGTGGTCTATGATGATGATGGAGATTATGATGATGATTGTGTTTGATGATGAAGATGATGATGAATGTGTTTGATGATGACGATGGTGGTGGCAAATGATGGTGATGACGATGATGGTGGTTGATGATGATGAGAGTGGTAGATGATGGTGATGAGGATGATGATGATGATGATGGTTGGTCATGATGATGAGGATGGTGGTTGGCGATGATGATGACGATGATGATGTTGGGTGATGATGATGGTGGTTGATGACGATGATGACGAAAATGATGTTGGTTGATGATGGTGGTTGACGATGATGGTGGTTGAAGATGATAGTGGTTGATGATGATGATAGCGGTGTTTAATGATGATGATGATGATGGAGATGATGTTTGTTGATGATGGTGCTAGTTGATGAAGATGATGCTGGTGTTGGTTGGTGATGATAATGGTGGTTGATAATGATAATGAAGATGATGATGATGATGATGGTGGTTGATGATGATAATGACAAAGATGATGTTGGTTGATGATGATGGTGGTCGATGAAGTGAAATGTGAAATGATGGTGGTGGTTTATGATGATGATGATGGTGATGATGATGGTGTTGGCTGGTGATGAAGATGGTGGTTGATTATGATGATGTGGATGATGATGATGGTGGTTGCGGGCGATGGTGATGATGATGATGATAGTGGGTGATGATGATGATGATGATGATTATGAAGATTATGGTGGATGATGATGATGGTGGTTGATGATGATGGCGGTGGTTAATGATTATAATTATGATGAAGATGATGCTGGTTGATGATTATGTTGGTGTAACTTGATGATGATGTCATCAGTGTCATCAGTTTCTTGTTCTGCAGGAGAATGCGTGTGACCACACTGATTGTCAGTGAACGTCCATGGAATCATCTAGATCTTTACTTTCCTCCTTCTCTCTCCACGCCCTGCAGCTACGAGAGCATCTCGCGAAGGGTCAGAGGACCCTGGCCGGGGAGGGCATGTCTCAGATCGTAAGAAGTCTCCTGGAGCTCTTGCAGAGGAGGAGCTACTACAGTGGCGACCTTCTCTTTTCCACGGAGATTCTGCGAAATGTGACGGACACCTTCAAAAGAGCAACCTTCATCCCAGCTCCCGACGACGTGCAGGTGAGAAGAGGAGGCTGCATTCACAGAGAGAAGATCTCAGATGACCTTCAGGCTGATGTCATAGAGAAGCTCTAGTTTCCCTCTGAGTGTGATGAGATGAACGTGAGGTAAAGCAAGAGATCTGCTGCCTCCTCAGAGGGGAGATCTCCTTCCACTCTGTCAGCTGACTTCACTCTTATCTTCCTCTTGCATAAACCACTGACTCTGATGTCCCCCCTGACTCTGATGTTCCTCCTGTATGAACTACTGACTCTGATGTTCCTTCTGACTCAGATGTTCCTCCTGTGCTAACATATGAATCTCGATATTTCTCCACTTTTTGTCCAGAAATTCTTCCAGATAGTCAGTCACATGTTGGACATGGAAAACGTGGAGCGATGGGAGGATGCTCACCAGGTAAGTTCTCCTGTGTGTGTAATACTTGTTGCTGTGTTTTCTGTGTGTGTGTAAGGGTGTGTGTGTGTGTGTGTGTGTGTGTGAGTGTGTGTACGGGTGTGTATGTTTGTTTGTGTGTGTGTGTGTGTGTATAAGGGTGTGTATGTTCCTGTGTGTGTGTAGGGATATTTATGTTCATGTGTGTGTGTGTGTGTATGTTCATGTGTGTTTGTGTGTGTGTGTATGTTCATGTGTGTGTGCGTGTGTTAATGTGTGAATGTGTGTAGGGGTGTGTATGTTCATGTGTGTGTGTGTGTTTTTGTGTGTTTCTGTGCGTTTAAGGGTGTGTGTGTGTGTGTGTTTATGTGTGCGTGTGTGTGTGTGTGTGTGTGTATGTTTGTGTGTGTGTGTGTGTGTGTGTATGTTTGTGTGTGTGTGTGTGTGTGTGTGTGTGTGTGTGTGTGTGTGTGTGTGTGTGTGTGTGTGTGTGTGTGATACCTCTAATTGAAGGTTGTTTAGTTCTGGTCTGGACACCATTAGTCAACTAACTTATGTGTTTCACAGTAAATGAAGATGATGATGATGGTGATGATATTGAAGATGATGATGATGATTTTGATAACAATGATGGTGATGATGATAATGATAATGCTGATGATTGTGCTGATGATGATGATGGTTGATGAAGATGACATTAATGATGGTGAAGTTGATGATCGGTGATGATTGGTGATGGTGATGATGTTGATGGAGATGATGATGATGATGGTTGATGGTGATGATGATAATAACGATGATAATGATAATGATAATGATGAGGATGATGACGATAATGAATGATCATGAGAGTGAAAATGGTTGATGAAGATGATGATGATTTTGGTTGATGATGATGATGTTGATGATGGTTGATAATGATTGTTGATGATGATGAAGTTTAGGGTTGATGATTATGATGGTGAGGGTGATGATGATGTTGATTGTTGACGATGATTTTGAGGTTTGATGATGATGTAGGTAATGCTGCTGATGAAGTTGATGGTCGATGATGATGACGATATTGGTGAGAATGATGTTGATGGTTAATAATGATGATGATCATGATGTTAATGATGAAGGTGTTGATGATTTATGATGTTGATGATGATGTTGGTAAGAATGATGATGATGATGTTGATGGATAATGATGATGGTGGATGATGATGATGTTGGTGAGGATGATGATGATTTTCATTGCTGGAGATGATGCTGATGTCTGATGATGATGATGATGTAGGTAATGCTGCTGATGAAGTTGATGGTCAATAATGATGACGATGATTATGTTGGTGCGGATGATGATGATGTTGATGGATGATGATGATGATGGTGGATGATGTTGATGGTTTATAATGATGATGATGATGATTTTGGTGGAGGATGATGATGATGTTGGTGATGATCATTATGATTTTGATGGATGATGATGTTGGTTGATGATGATGAAGTTGGTGAGGATCATGATGATGATGGTTGATGATGTTGGTAGGGATGATGTTGATGGTTAATAATGATGATGATGATGATGATGATAATGTTGGTCAGATGATGTTTATGTTTAATAAGGATGTTGATGATGATGTTGGTGGATGATGATGATGGTGGATGATGTTGGGGAGGATCATGATGATGTTGATGGTTGATGATGTTGGTGGATGATGATGATGGTGGATGATGTGGGGAGGATCATGATGATGTTGATGGTTGATGAAGTTGGTGCGGATGATTTTGATGGTTAATAATGATGATGATGATGATGTTGGACAGATGATGGTAAGGATAATGATGATATTGATGGTTGATGATGATGATGATGTTGATGGTTGATGGTTGATGGTTGGTGATCATGACGATGGCAAGGATGATGATGATATTGATGGTAGATGATGATGATGTTTATGGTTGATTATGATGATGTTGGTAAGGATGACGATGATATTGATGGTTGATGGATGATGGTTGATGATGAAGATATTGATGGTTGATGATGATGATGTTGGTAAGGATGGTGATGATGTTGCTGGATGATGATGGTGATGATGATACTGATGGTTGATGATTATGTTGACGGATGATGATGATATTGAGTGTTGATGATGATGATGTTGATGGTTGATGGTTGATGATGATGATGTTGGTAAGGATGATGATGATGTTGCTGGATGATGATGGTGATGATGATATTGATTGTTGATGATTATGTTGACGGATGATGATGATATTGAGTGTTGATGATGATGATGATGATGTTGATGGTTGATGGTTGATGGTTGATGGTTGATGATCATGATATTGGTAAGGATAATGATGATGATGATGATTATGATGATGATGTTAAAAGTTGATGACTATGATGATGATATTTATGGTTGATGGTTGATGTTGCTGGATGATGATGATGATGATGATGATGATGATGATGGTTGATGCTCTACCCTCAGGTCGCTCCCGGTGCTGCTCTGCTAATGAGGATATTGGAGGATTTCATTCATCTCATTGGAGAATCTCAAAAGCCCTTCCAGAGTTTCCTGGTGGTCACCAACAACCTCAGTAGGTCACATGACATCATTCTGCCTGATATCGCTTAGAGAACAGATATTTCTGTGTTCGGCCAGTAGTGCTGACGCCTTCATCCATCTTTCCTCCAGACGCTCACTGTTAACATCTTTCCATCCTCTCATTTGTTCACTTCCTGTTTGTGGTGTTGGTGCAGTGATCACCATCCAGAGAGAGCCGGTGTCGGCGGTGTCCAGCGACATCAACTTCCCCATGAAGGGCCGTCGAGGGATGAAGGACTGGGCCAGAACAGCGGAGGACAAGCTCTTCATCCCCAAAGAGGTCTTCACCAACCCCACCGAAGGTAGGAGGCCTACACCGAGACAGAATCCCTGCAGCAGGCTGGTCCCTGACCTTCTGGAACCGACCTCTGACCTTCAGCCAGCAGGACAATAATCCCACGTCCTACGCAGACGACAGGAAGTCAGCTGGATTTGTTTCAGGGTTTTTCTGTGAAGAAGCAGATGACCGGAAAGGTCAGCTGACCTCTGACTGCATCAGCTGACCTTTGACTTATTTTAGATTCATCTTAACCCCATCCTAGAACTTCAACTTCAGTGTTCTTGATCCGGTCAGAACCGCAGACGCAGCGTTGACGTGCTTCTCTTTGGCGGCAGACATGATTTTCAGCGTTGGGCGGCGTCAGGCGAGCATCTATCTCCTGTTCTCCATCTAGAACCAAGAACCTCCTGTCTTCTGCTCAAAACATGACCTTCAGACATTTGGGTCCCTGAATTTTCTGTTCCGCTCCGCTAACAACTTTACCACAACAACTTTATTCTGTCAACAAACGGGACAGAACTGAAGAAAAGAACTCGGTTAGGACCGAACCATAAATCATTTTTTCCCCATGTAAAGATTCTTCTGCAGATGGATTGTTATGTTTTGGACCTTCTGGTGGTTTGTCGTGTTGCTGGACGGTGGATTTTTCCACCAGTGAAGAGAGTTTGGTGATTGACTGTTTAGGATTACAGGAGTCCCGCCTCCCTTCACCTATTTACCCACGATACACACCTCCTCATTTGCATAATTCATCGCAGACTCTGTGTGATCAGGATCCATCACACCCAGACGTTCTCAGATGTTCTCAGACGTTCTCAGACGTTCTCAGACGTTCTAAGATGTTCTCACGCCCACTTTGATCTGTTTTCTCTCCACCGACTCTTCCTTTCATCGCCTGTCGTGTTTTTCCTGAATATTATCTCCTCGGATCAGACTGGTTCTGACTGAGAAACCGCCACCACTCTCTTCTCCTCTTCCTCTTCCTCTTCCTCTTCCTCTTCCTCTTCCTCTTCCCTGATGCTTTTTGTTCCTCCCTCACTTGAGACAAAGTGACATTTAGAGAAGGACAGAGCGTCTCCCCAGAGCTGCTGTGAGGAGCAGAAAGCAGAGGCGATATTGTAAAGGATAGAAAGTTGAAAAGAAGTTTGTAGAGGAAGAGGAACCCAGAGATAATGAAGAAACAGGTTCTTCCAAAGATGTTGTCCATTTTATTCAAATAAAGTTATCTCAAAGATGGCACCACGTATTAATGATGATGATGACGATGAGGATGATGATGATGTTTTTACTGTGATTGGTCTAGGAACAAACAGCGGTCATATCAGCTGTGGAGCTTCATCACATAACAAATACTTCATTTCATCCAAAGGCAAATACAAACTCAGATGTTCAGGATGTTGAGGAGATTAAGTTGATCATATGTGGTTAATGAGGTTTATGGGATGAGGTTGGCATCATATGATGAGATGATGTCGATGATAAGACATTGATGAGATGATGTTGGTGTTGATGAGATGAGGCGAATGATGTAAGAAGAGGTGGATGAGATGATGCTGATGAGATGAAGTTTGTTACTTGAGGTTGGTAAGGTTGATGTGATTAGTTGGTTGAGACAAGGTTTGTTCGATGATATTGATGAGGTTGATGATGTGAGGTGAATAAGATGAGGTAGATGAGTTAGATGAGATGAGGTTAATGCGATAAAGTTGGCTACTTGACAATGGTGATGTTGATGAGATGAGGTTGATGACGTGAGTTCAATGAGATGAGGTTGATGAGTTAGATGAGTTAGATGAGTTAGATAATGTAGATGTGGTAGATGAGGTAGATGAGGTAGATAATGTAGACAAGGTAGACGAGGTTGATGATGTTGATGATGTTGATGATGTTGATGATGTTGATGATGTTGTTGATGTTGATGAGGTTGATGAGGTAGATGAGTTAGATGAGATGAGGTTGATGCGATAAAGTTGGCTACTTGACATTGATGAATTTGATGAGATGTGGTTGGTACATTAATATTGATGAGATGAGATTGATGATTTGAGGTGAATGAGATGAGGTTGATGAGGTTGATGAGGTGGATGCGGTAGATGAGGTAGATGAGTTTGATGAGATGAGGTTGATGCGATAAAGTTGGCTACTTGACATTGATGAAGTTAATGAGATGAGGTTGATGAGGTAGATGATGTTGATGAGATGTGGTTGGTACATTAATATTGATGAGATGAGGTTGATGATTTGATGTGAATGAGATGAGGTTGATGAGGTTGATGAGGTTGATGAGGTTGATGAGGTTGATGAGGTTGATGAGGTTGATGAAGTTGATGAGGTTGATGATGTTGATGATGTTGATGATGTTGATGAGGTTGATGAGGTGGATGCGGTAGATGAGGTAGATGAGTTTGATGAGATGAGGTTGATGCGATAAAGTTGGCTACTTGACATTGATGATGTTGATGAGATGATGTTGATGAGATGTGGTTGGTACAATAATATTGATGAGATGAGGTTGATGAGATGAGGAGGAATCTCATCTCGTGGCACTGATAGGTTTGTTTGTGTTCATCCGTCGGTCTGGACGTCCAGTGTTTCCCCTGATTAAATCACGTGATGACAGGGTGAGGATGGTGTATTGTTCCAATACAGACACACCCACACACACACGCACACGCACACGCACACACACACACACAAACACACTGAGTGGATTTAAACGGTGTAAATAATGTGTCCTTCTTTATTCTCATCATCCTCTACCTTCTCTTTCTTCCAGAGATGGAGACGGACTCAGAATCCACCGTCTACTACGTCATCGGCGCCATCCTGTACCGAACGTTGGGCGTCATCTTACCGCCACCACAGTGAGAAAACTCCTCTCATGGCTTCTTCACAATTGTTCCATCTCAAACCAGATTTCTCGTTTCCAGTCTTTTTCTTTCACCTCAATTCTTTTTCCTTCGCCTTCTCAGGCAGCTTCTCCCTGCCCTGTATTCTCTCATTCCGTCTTTCTGACTGCCTCTCTATTTTCAGACTCTTTCTTCTCTGGTTTGTTCTCTCCATCTAATTCCATCCAGCAGTCGCGTGTGCTCTACCTCCCGTCTCTCCTCCTGCTGCCTCGTTAACAGGATCTCCAGAAACATTCCCTAGATGTTTTTGTCTTTCCTTTCTTTAGCATCATGGTTGTATTTTTGAGTTGTGCAGTGGGATCGGGCCTAACGGGCCCGGGAACTTACACAGAACTTGGAGAACTGAACATTTGGCGAGAATGAGGATGTTGTCAGAAGGCCTCACCGAGGACATGCTTGATCTTCTCCTCCGATCCAGGTCCCTGCTCTGAGTCCTGGATCAACGGAAGCTGTTAGAACCTAATAAACTACAATATAAAAATATTTACATACACACACATTAACAGATCAGCCATAACATTAAAACTACCTGCCCTCTTCCTGCTGCCAATCAGCTCTGCGGTGTGTTCAATGACCTGTCCGATGACTTCTCCCTGCTCCTCTGTGGGACAACAAAAGTCATCCCTCGCTTCCCAGCAGCATCACTGATGTTCTGGCAGCTGTCACCCTTTCCGGGTTCTGCGTTTGTCCTTTCTTCTAACCACTGTGGTAGGTTCTGACAGCTACAGTCTGGAACCACCCAACAACCTCAGCAGGTCCAGGGACGCTCTGACCCGCACCTGCAGACATCCGAATTTATCAAAGTCATTCAGATCCTCAGTTTGACCCAACAACTTTTACTTATACCTCAGCAACAAATGTTCACTTCCTGCGTAATATATCCCGCCCACTGGCAGGTAACCGTGCCAACGAGGCTAACCAGTGTTCCTCTGACCTTACCTGGCTGATCTGTGAGTGTTTGAGTTCGCTCGGAAGTTAAAGCCGTCACCAGCCCAATCAGTCTACATGTCGTAGGGTCCAAAAACAAGACCCTGAACCCTTGGGCCCTTCAAAGGCACCGCCCACTTATCCTCAGGACAGCGTCAAATCAGAGAAAAAATGTTACATATAACAAAAGTGATGATGAAGAGTTGTCATTATTATTATCATTTTTATTATTATTATTATCATTATTGTCATTATCATTACCATTATCATTGTTATTATTATTATTATTATTATTATTATTATTATTATTATTATTATTATTAACATTATTATTATCATTATTATAATTATTATCATTGTTATTATTATTATTATTATCATTATTATTATCATTATCTTTTTTATTATTTATATAATTGTTATTTTTATTATTATTGTTATTTTTATTATAATTATTATTAGTAGTAGTAGTAGTATTAGTGTTGTTATTATTATTATTGTTATTATTATTATTATTATCATTATTATTATCATTATCTTTTTTATTATTTATATAATTTTTATTTTTATTATAATTATTATTATTAGTAGTAGTAGTATTAGTGTTGTTATTATTATTATTAAAAGTATTATGTCGTAACTGTGCGTGTTTCTTCAGCCCCCCTGCAGTGATCAACTCCAAGATCCTGACAGTGACCGTCCGGCCCGAACCAGAACCCAGGGAGCCCATGGTGGTGGTGGAGCTGTCATCACTTATTAATGTAAGTTTGTGCAAAACCTTTAAAACTTGTAATGTTTCAAGTGTCTTCTGTTCTTCTTTTCACGTGTGATCAACTGATGAACACTCCTATATACTACACACTATATTCATATATATACATATATATATACAGTATATATATATACATATATATATAGACTATATTCATATATATACATATATATATATATATATATATATATATATATATACAGTATATATATATACATATATATATATAGACTATATTCATATATATACATATATATATATATATATATATATATATATACAGTATATATATACATATATATATATATAGACTATATTCATATATATACATATATATATATATATATATATATACAGTATATATATACATATATATATATAGACTATATTCATATATATACATATATATATATGAATATAGTCTATATATATATATATATGTATATATATACATATATATACATATATATATATATATATAGACTATATTCATATATACATATATATACACTATATTAATTTATATACATATATATATATACAGTATATTTATATAAATATTTATATATATATATATATATATATTTTAAATCTATTTGTATATCCTGGCACACTTAGCAGACTGTGGTCTAGGAGATGAACTTCTCTGTGGTTCTGAAGGATTGGGCTTCTCCCTCGCTGACCCGTGTTTCCTGAGTTTGGATCAAAGTGCTGTTTGCTATAAAGCGCCACAAAGCTGCCGAATTACCGACATAAATGCAGAGCTTTTGGAATTCCTTCTATCACAGCATCTCCTGGCAGCCATTGAGTTTATGCTGCAGGAGAGTGTGTTTTTATAAACGAGGTGTGGGGCGTCTTCATCGGAGAGCAGCTCTAATGAGAGGAACTCTACATGACCTCAATAAGGAGCGGCTTCATTAAACATTCTTCTGCGTAAAGGTTTGAAAATAATGTTGAATATTTACTGGATCTCTGGAGACAACACACACACACACACACAAACACACAAACACACACACACGCACACAAACACGCACACAGACACACACACACTCATAAACACACACACAAATACACACACAGACACACATGCACTCATACACACAGACACACACACACTCATAAACACACACACAAATACACACACAGACACACATGCACTCATACACACAGACACACACACACTCAAACACACAGACACACACACACGCACACACACACACACACACAAACACGCACACAGACACACACACACTCATAAACACACACACAAACACACACACACACACAGACACACACGCACTCATACACACAGACACAGACACACACACACACACACACACACAAACACACACACAAACACACTCACACACACATGCACACACACACAGACACACACACACACGCACTCATACACACGCACTCACTCACACACACACAGAGACACACGCACACACACTCTCACACACTCACACACACACACACACAAACAGTCACACACTCACACACACACACAAACACTCTCTCACACACAAACACTCACACACTCACACACTCACACACACAAACACACACGCACACACTCACATACACACATGCTCACACCCACACACCCACACACACAAACACACACACAGACACACACACTCACACACACACACTCACACACACACACTCACATACACACATGCTCACACCCACACACCCACACACACAAACACACACACAGACACACACACTCACACACACACAGACACTCACACACAGACACACACACACAGGCGCACACACACACACACACACACACACTCACACAAGAGGAATGAAGGAACCATCTAAACCCAATATATGGTGTAATAAAGGAAACTAGCAGGAGGCGGGACTAATTGAAGCCCTGTATAAAAATTACAGAAGAAACACCTCAGCTGCTCCTCACCTCAGCGATTTATTTTGTCAGATAGAGTCTTTATAGAACTCTCACATCCCCAGAACAAATATTATCCGTATTTACGGTTCTGGTCCGAAACTTCCCAACCCTCAGTCCAGTTAAGTCTAAACTTATCTCCTATAACTCGAATCCAGGAAATCTGTCTTGTTTTATTCCTGAACCCAGAAAAACTAACTCAACTGTAGTTATCGTCATCATTGAGTAACTAAGTTCAGTCAGGGTGATTTCTGGTACAACGCAGGGGACTGGGGTCTCTCAGGAATGGTTCCTTGCAGTCAGGGACTTATAGAGTCCAATCGGATGTCGTCAGAAAAATGGAGTCTTGTTGTTCTGTTAAAAAGCGACTGTCACATGACTGCTGTGAATGCCCTGAAAAAAAGGTTGTTGTTCTGTGGGACAAAGAGCGTTTATGGACAGAACCAGCAGTCAGGACGGACAGAACCAGCCGTCAGGATGGACAGAACCAGCCGTCAGGACGGACAGAGCACATCCGACACTCTGTGTTGATTTGATCAGAACCAAATACTGAAATCCGTCTGATCATAAATGTTGCATCAATACAGCCTCTCAGAGCGAGGAGCCCAGACTCCACCCAGGGAGGGAGGATCAGTCATGAACGGTTCGCTGGAGGCGTGGCCTCCAGAGAAACCAACGGTTCAAACTGGACTGGAGATAACGTTATATAACGTGACATAACGTGACATAACCTGACATAACGTGACATAACGTGACATAACGTGAAATAACGTGACATAACATGACATAACGTGACATAACGTGAGATGAAGTGACATAACATGGGATCAAGTGACATAACTTGACATAACATGAGATAACAAGAAATGAAGTGAGATGACGTGAGATGACGTGAGATGACGTGAGATGACCTGAGATGACGTGAGATGACGTGAGATGACGTGAGATGACGTGAGATGACGTGAGATGACTTGAGATCACGTGAGATCACGTGAGATCACGTGAGATCACGTGAGATGACGTGAGATGACGTGAGATGACGTGAAATGAAGTGAGATGACGTGAGATGACGTGAGATGACGTGAGATCACGTGAGATCACGTGAGATCACGTGAGATGACGTGAGATGACGTGAGATGACGTGAGATGACGTGAGATGAAGTGAGATGACGTGAGATGACGTGAGATGACCTGAGATGACGTGAGATGACCTGAGATGACGTGAGATGACGTGAGATGACGTGAGATGACGTGAGATGACGTGAGATCACGTGAGATGACGTGAGATGACGTGAGATGACGTGAGATGACGTGAGATGACGTGAGATGACGTGAGATGACGTGAGATGACGTGAGATGACGTGAGATGACGTGAGATGACGTGAGATGACGTGAGATGACGTGAGATGACCTGAGATGACCTGAGATGACGTGATATGACCTGAGATGACGTGAGATGACGTGAGATGACGTGAGATGACGTGAGATGACGTGAGATGACGTGAGATGACGTGAGATGACGTGAGATGACGTGAGATGACGTGAGATGACGTGAGATGACCTGAGATGACGTGAGATGACCTGAGATGACCTGAGATGACGTGATATGACCTGAGATGACGTGAGATGACGTGAGATGACGTGAGATGACGTGAGATGACGTGAGATGACCTGAGATGACGTGATATGACCTGAGATGACGTGAGATGACGTGAGATGACGTGAGATGACGTGAGATGACGTGAGATGACGTGAGATGACGTGAGATCACGTGAGATGACGTGAGATGACGTGAGATGACGTGAGATGACGTGGGATGACGTGAGATGACCTGAGATGACGTGAGATGACCTGAGATGACCTGAGATGACCTGAGATGACCTGAGATGACGTGAGATGATTGAAGGGGTATGAAATGATCTGATCCTTCAACCCAACAATATTTTATTTCTTGCTCCATGTTTTTTCTACTCAGACGATCCAAAGGATTTTATCATTATTGGAGGTTTATATGCCCAAACAGTTGTTCACTGTTGTTTACTGTTATTATTGTTGTATCTCACCTCTCTTTGCATGACCAGCTTCTTTTCCAGCTCCATAACTCTCATCTCCATATATCTCTTTCATAATTCCAATTTCTTTCCTCTAGTAGAAAGATTTTTCTCTCTCTCACTCCTTCTCTAATTCTCTCTCCCTCCTTCTCTACACTCTCTCTCACTCCTTCCATAATTCTCTCTCACTCCTTCTCTACACTCTCTCTCACCCCTTCTCTAATTATCTCTCACTCCTTCTCTACACACTCTCTCACTCTTTCTCTAATTCTCACTCCTCTACATTCTCTCTCACTCCCTCTCTAATTCTCTCTCACTCCTTCCCTACACTCTCTCTCACTCCTTCTCTACACTCTCTCTCAATCCTTCTCTACACTCTCCATGGTAATAACAGTGCCCTCCCCTCCTGTCTTGCAGGGAACATCAGATCCTCACTGTGTCGTCTGGGACTACGGCAACCCGTAAGTTACTCTCAACCAATCAGACGTGTGTGTGTGTATATATATGTGTGTGTACATGTGTGTGTGTGTGTATATAGCCCATGTGTGTGTTTATGTATATATATATGTGTATGTTTGTGTGTATATTTATTTTTGTGTGTTTGTGTGTATATATATGTGTGTGTACATGTGTGTGTGTGTGTGTTTATAGCCCATGTGTGTGTTTATATATATATATGTGTGTGTGTTTGTGTGTATATATATGTGTTTATCTGAATATATATGTGTGTGTATATGTGTGTGTGTGTTTGTGTTTATATATATGTGTGTTTATATACGTGTGTGTTTGTTTGTATATATATGTGTGTATATATGTGTGTGTATATGTGTGCGTTTGTGTGTATATATATATGTGTGTGTATATGTGTGTGTGTGTTTGTGTGTATATATATGTGTGTATATATGTGTGTGTGTGTTTGTGTGTATATATATATGTGTTTGGATACGTGTGTGTGTTTGTGTGTGTATATATGTGTGTGTATATGTGTGTGTGTTTGTGTGTATATATATGTGTGTGTATATGTGTGTGTGTTTGTGTGTATATATGTGTGTGGATCTGATCTGGTCTGGACGCTGGCGTTGTCTGTTCGCCGCTTTTCCATCAGAGTTCTACAGCCTGCAGTACTATAAACCGACAAGTATACCTTTTATTGTTGGTCACCAGCAAACCTTTTGGATATATATCCGTATTTCTATCTGTTATTCTGTATTTGTATTTGTAAGTATTCCACCGAGTCTGGTGACGGTCCGTCTACCTGTTGCTGCAGGTGAACCATCACCCGGAGACTTCTGTATCTGTTTGCTCATCGTTGATATCAGTTTGTTTATCCGTCTTCTTCATCACTGGCCCCGTGACACTTTCATCAATAGCTGCTGTTGATCACTTTCTGTGTTTGATAGTTTTTTCTCGGCATCATTTCCATGAAAATAACGGCTACTAACGTCCTCTGTGCGTCTCGTCCAAAGCTAACGGCTAATAACGGGCTAGTCTCCACGACTGGCATGATGATGAATTATTCCGTCACCCAGCTGTTGAAATTCAACAACTACAACACTCTGTTGTTCATATCGGTTATTAAACAACTTGGACTCCTTCGCCGGCCCCGTTACATTCACAGAAGTTGCCGTTCTAAGTTGGTTTACTCCCGCTCCTGCTCAGATAACTCCATTCCGTCCTTTTGCTCTGACGTGCGCACTATCGCGTCTCAGACACTTCATCAGAATGCTGCAGCCTTTCCCATTACTGTCTATGGACTTTCCTCGATAAAATCATCCACTGTGCGGGTTAGAAAACGTGGAGTGGATTTCAGTCTTCTTCGGCCAATACAGAGACTCCCTGCTCCATCTAGTATTAAAATAAAACTCTTTAGTTCACAATCTCTCACAAACAAATCATGCCTCATACATGACCACATCCTGGAGAAATCTCTGGACGTTATGTGCCTTACAGAAACCTGGCAACAACCAGATGATTTTTCTGTCCTGAATGAGACCTGTCCCGCCGGTTACTCTTACCTCCAGAAAGCCCCCAGCACTGGTCGTGGTGGTGGTCTGTCTGTCATCTACCGCAGTGATTTGGACTTGTCTCCACTGCCCTTGCCAGAGATCTCTTCTTTTGAATGCCTGGCATTTAATTGTAAACCCCCTTTCTCCATGACCATACTTCTAATCTACCGGCCACCCAAACCAAACCCAGCCTTCGTCTCTGAGATGTACAACCTCTTGTCGTCATTTTACACAACCTCTGCCAATATTTTAGTACTTGGAGATATGAACATTCACGTCGACTCCCCTTCATGTCGTTTTGCTTCCGAATTTCTCCAACTACTGGATTGTTTTAATCTCAGGCAACTTGTCGATGTCCCCACCCACACCATGTGACACACTCTGGATCTAGTCATCACTGACTCTGCTCCTCTCAGCAATCTCCTTGTGTACGATCTGGGTGTGTCCGACCACAAGGCCGTCTCCATGGAATTGTCGCTTGTGTCCCCCTCACCAAGCCCAAAGTCAATTCTACTTCAGGAATCAGAAAAACATCAACCCAGAAACCATGAGAGTCGACCTCTAGCATCTTCTTTCTGCCAACTTTGTATCAGCCAATGACTCAGTAGATTTCTACAATAAATCCCTGAGTAGCATCCTGGATCGTCACGCCCCTGTAAAAACTAGAACAGTCACCTTCTCCCGCTCAGCCCCCTGGTTCACCAGCGAGCTACGGGAAATGAAGGCAGCTGGGCGTGTCCTTGAGCGGCGTTTCAAGGCTTCAGGTCTCACTCTCCACAAGCTAGCCTTTCAGGAACACCAAAAGGTCTACTCACAGTCCCTTAAAGAGACTCGGTCACTGTTCTACTCCAACATCATCAAAACCAGTCCTGGAAATTCTAAGCAGCTGTTTTCCACTATCAATCATCTCCTTAAACCACAAACTCCCCCACTTACAGAAATTACAGAAGAGCACTGTAATAATTTCATGGCTTTCTTCAAATCAAAAATTGACTCAATCCGTTCTGTCCTTTCTGGTTCCTCCTCTCTACCTAACCAGTCTGCTTACTCACAGTTTGAGATCTCCCAGCCTCTACAGTGTTTCCCAGAAATCTCACAGCAGGAGGTTGAGGTTGTCATCAGGACAATGAAACCCTCCACCTGTGCCCTCAACCCCTTTCCTACAGCCCTAGTGAAAACTAACATCTCTTCCATCAGTCCCCATATCACCGCTGTAATAAATCAATCCCTACCGGCCGGCTTTGTTCTATCTGCCCTAAAAGCCACCATAATCAGACCACTCCTCAAAAACCTACTCTCGATCCAGAACTTTTACTAATTACAGGCCCATTTACAAACTCCCATTCCTCTCCAAAGTTCTGTAAAAAGTAGTTGCTGCCCACCTCCAGGACCACCTCAAATACAACAACCTCTTTGAAACCTTTCAGTCTGGTTTTGGCTCCGCCCACAGCACAGAAACAGCTCTGCTTAGAGTCACAAACGACCTACGGATGGCAGCAGATGCTGGTTCACCTTCCCTCCTGATTCTCCTTGATTTGTCTGCTGCCTTCGACACAGTTGACCTGGAATACTCCTACACCGCCTACATCACACCACTGGACTCACTGCCACGGCCCTAAATTGGTTTCAGTCCTACCTCACTGACAGAACAGAATACGTTTCCCTTGGAAGTTCAAAGTCCCGGACACACACCGTCACCTGTGGAGTCCCCCAGGGATCAGTCCTTGGCCCCATTCTCTTCATACTATACATGCTCCCCCTTGGCCGTGTCATCAGTCGATATGGACTCTCATTCCATTGTTACGCTGATGACACGCAAATTTACATAAAAACTGACACATGTTCTTCCTCAGCCTCTCCATCCTCATCGTCATCATCTCCCCTGTCAACTCTCCGCGCTTGTCTGGAGGAGATAAAGGTGTGGATGAAAAACAACTTTCTCCAATTGAACAGCTCCAAAACCGAAGCTATTTTGATTGGCACCCCTCATCAGACCCAGTCTTCCTCCAGAACCAGTATTACCTTCTCTGGTCAGGACATTCCCCTCTCTTCATCAGTCTTCATCAGTCTTCATCAGTCTTCACAAGTCACCAACCTCGGCGTAAGATTTGACCCTCACC
This sequence comes from Lophius americanus, assembly GCA_037951165.1. Lineage (NCBI taxonomy): Eukaryota > Metazoa > Chordata > Actinopteri > Lophiiformes > Lophiidae > Lophius > Lophius americanus. Next base: position 234,716 of record JBBDHG010000428.1, read on the forward strand.
TCACTTTTGAATCCCACATCAAACACATCTGCAAGATCTCCTTTCACCATCTCAGAAATATTTCCAAACTCCGTTCTTCACTAACCTTGAGTGATGCTGAAAAGCTGGTCCAACGTGTGTCTCCTCCCGACTGGATTACTGTAACGACCTTCATCACTCCTCATCGGGATCCCTGATAAAAGTCTTCAAAGACTACAGTATGTTCAAAACAGTCTGAAGGATCCTGATGAGAGTTCGTAAACACGAACACATCACCCCTGTTCTTCATTGACTTCCCATCTCCTC
>JBBDHG010000428.1:242500-257500 GCA_037951165.1 Lophius americanus
TAACACACACATAATAACACACACATACTAACACACTCACTAACACACACACATGCTAACACTAACACACATATACTAACACACACTAACACACACATACTAACACACACATACTAACGCTAACACACACATACTAACACACACATACTAACACACACATACTAACACACTCACTAACACACACATACTAACACACACACATACTAACACTAACACACACATACTAACACACATACTAACACACACATACTAACACACATACTAACACACACATACTAACACACTCACTAACACACACATACTAACACACTCACTAACACACACATACTAACACACACATACTAACACACACATACTAACACACACACTAACACACACACTAACACACACACTAACACACACATTTACACACACACATACTAACACACACATACTAACACACACATACTAACACACACATACTAACACACACACTAACACACATACTAACACACACTAACTCACACACTTACACACACACATACTAACACACACATACTAACACTAACACACATATACTAACACACACACTCACACACACATACTAACACACTCACTAACACACACATACTAACACACACATACTAACACACACATACTAACACACATACTAACACACTCACTATCACACACACATACTAACACACACATACTAACACACACATACTAACACACATACTAACACACTCACTATCACACACACATACTAACACACTCACTAACACACACATACTAACACACATACTAACACACTCACTAACACACACATACTAACACACACATACTAACACACATACTAACACACTCACTATCACACACACATACTAACACACTCACTAACACACACATACTAACACACATACTAACACACTCACTATCACACACACATACTAACACACTCACTAACACACACATACTAACACACATACTAACACACTCACTATCACACACACATACTAACACACTCACTAACACACACATACTAACACTAACACATACACGAACACACACTCACTAACACACGCTTACTAACACACACATTAACACACACACACTAACAAATACACTAACACACATACTAACGCACTCTCTAACAAAAACACTAACACATACACGAACACACACCCTAACACACACATGCTTACAAACTCACTAACACGTACACTAACACACACACTCACCCACACACACACACAATGTAACACATATAGTATCACACACCCATACACTAACACACACACTAACACACACATTAACCCACACCCATACACTAACACACACACTAACACACACACTAACACACACATTAACACAAACACACACACTCACTAACACGAAAATTAACACACACACACACTTAACAGTGCAGCCTCTGGGAGGGGGGTGGAGCGGGTGGAGGATTGATGGGGCTTGCTCCACTTTTCCATCTGACAGAGCAGACGGGATCAGGACTGAGTGGAACAGAGAGTCGGAGCGGCAGGAAGGTTTATGGGCTCTGCCTCCATTAGAGTCCGACTCTGGTCCGGTTTCCCGGGCTGCCTTTCCCAGAGAGCCCGTAAACATGGTGGTTCTGACCCTCAAGGCACAATGACCCGCTTCTTCTCCCTGGGGAGTCTGCTTTAAGAGCTTTGGATTGTTCCGGCTGGTTCCGACACGTTCCTGCGAGATGCAAACCGGGTCTGAGGTTAGTCCTTTTTAATGGCGGCGCCGTCATGTGACCAGCTGTGATGCAGCTTTGTGTAAAACCGTGTGAGCGAACAGAACCTGCTCTGCTGAGGGGGACGTCGGGTCGGCATCAGTGGTGAGGTCGGGTCTGATGTTCTGATAGAAGCAGAGAAGAGGGGGACCTGCTGCGGGCTCTTAGTCAGAACCCCTCTGGACCTGCAGAGTCTGAGGAACGCTTCCGTTAGAACCTGCTGCAGTTCATAATGTTTTGACCTGGTTGGGTTTGTCATAAGTCGGGAGACGTCTGCCTCCCGCTGATGGAAGGAGGCAGGAGGGTCTCTGTGTTTAAGCCCTTCTCCTCTTCATCGCCGCTAACATCGTCACTCAGTGTGCATCGTTGTACATTAATACATTTGACCGAAAAGAAAAGAGTTTCGGTTCAGCGGCGTTCTGCAGGAGAAGTCAGAGCTGGGGTCTAGACCCGGATCTCTGTTCCTCCTCCTCCTCCTCCTCCTCCTCCTCCTCCTCCTCCTCTTCACTGTTGAGTAGAAAGTAATCCTGGCAAAGAAGCTTATAAATTAGCTGCTTCTGATGCCAGAGAGCAGATTGGGCAGAAGAGGTCAATGACGGCACACGAGAGCGAGGGAAGAAGGAAGAAGAAGAAGGTTCTGTGCGACCCACTCACCACCAGGATGAACCCGGTAGAACATTTTTTATTCAAGATTTAATTTACAGCAGAACCAGAGATAAGATAAGATAAATAAGATTATTCCACCTCACGGTAGGAATAATGGATGAGTTCAAGATTTAAATGTCTTTATTCTTTAACCTAAGAATTCCACAAACCATCAGAGACACATCAGTAAATATTTAATGAGGAAGATGATGAAGATGATGAAGATGATGAAGATGTGCGGCCTAACACATAAGCATTGCAGCAATCTGCAGATAATCTCACAGCAAGGTTTTGTTTTTAGAAGATCCATCTTTACATCAGTCAGGAGGAGAGAGGAGAGCTTAGAGATTCAATCTGGGTAAACACACATCTGTGTGCACACGCACACACTTTCACACAGACACCCACTCTCTCACACACACACACACACACACACACATTCATGCACACACTCAAACACACACACACTAATACACAGACACTCATACACAAACACAGACACACAAACACACACACACACACAGACACTTTCACAGTCTCACACACACGCACTCACACACAAACACACACGTACAAACTTACACACACTCTCAAATGCACACACTCACACCTGTGGGCGTGAACATCAGAGCCGTCTGTGGATGACGCACGACGGTCGTATGAAGTTTTCAGTGTTGGTGTTTTTAGTTTTTGACCGCAGCTACAAATAGCCAATAATGCTCAGCGTCATTACATCCCTGATGTTGGACGACATTCCCGCTGTGGAACGCTTCACTCTGACCAAGGTTTTCATCTTCATCCCGTCACCTCCCCCTCATGACGTCATTGCTGTCTGCTGAGCAGAGGAGGAACACGCCGCTCTTCAAGTCTACATGAGTTTACCTCGGAAAACTCTATCAGATCCTTCAAGAGTTCAAGGCATGATCACAACAGAGTACAAGGGCTTTCATAGTCCCGCCCCTTCAGTCCCAGGTTGCTGTCAATCTATGCTCAGCTAAAAGTCAGTTTCTGATCTTCTTCCTCCTTTCTCTCCGGTTGCATCATCATTTCATCCTCAGCTGAAGAATAGATATTGCGTGATGTCATCCTGTCAAGAATCCGTGCTGTCCTAGGTTTTAGCTGAGGCTATGCTAACGTGGCTAATCTTACGTCCTCGGTGACGCCGTTGGGTCTTGTAGCTCCGCCTCTTTGCTCCAGATGGAAACGTATCGACCGTTATTTGATGGACCGCTGAGACGTTTTTCTCTCACGGCCCTCAGATGAACCCAGCTGTCTTTTCGTCTAAAGTCCCAGGAGCTCAGCGTTTTCTTTCCACCCAGTGAAGCATGTCAATCAGAGGAGACGGAGGATGAAGAAAAGACGGAGGACATATTCCAACACATGATCCGTGATCATCATCATCATCGGCCCATCAGAATGTCTGCAGCGCTAGGGGTTCCCCCCTGCTGCTGGACACTGGTGGTGGTGGCTGATGGCTAACAGTGTGCTGAGACTGAGGGATCTGTCAGGACACGGTGGAGATGAGGAGGTGGAGGTGAACCAGAAGCTTGAAAGAACTAGAGGAATGGAGAGGGAGTCATATTTAAAGAGAGATGGCGGCTGACCAGCATGACCTTGACATGTTGACAATTTGGACTCAAACATCTCTGCTGACATGGAACTTTACTGTTCATTACGTTATTTTACGATCAATACGCGCAAACGTTGCTAGCGTGGTTAGCGTGGTTAGAATAGCTATTGTGTTAGCATGGCTAGCAATGTTAGCATGGTTAGTGTAAGCACCTTAGAATGTTGAGCATACAGCCCAATATAGGTTGGATTTTATAAAGATATTTTGTGTCAGCGTTAAATCTGCGTCGTCTCCATCTGCTCTGAGAGGGAATGTAAATGGAGGGATCCTTTAAGGAACTATTCACTAATTGAGTCTTAGATGTTGTGGTTGTGTGCAGACTGGGTGGTGTTATTTATGTTTACACCACCTTCGCTGTTGTTTGGGTGCTGCCGTTGATAATTAAACAGTAAACATCCGAGGTCCATAACCCATAAACCAGCGTGACCCGGGTTCCTTCATGTTTCCGCAAAGCTCAAATACATCTCTGAGCTGAGAGGGACTCAAAGGGGAACTCTGCAGCTAGATAACTGTTCTGGACCCACAGCAGAACTCCGGACCCACAGCAGAACTTTGTGGCAGGTCAAAGGCTGCAGTAGATGTACAATAACAGAACCGGCTTGGTTTCGTGGCTGTGGGTGTAATGAAACTTAAGATGATTCTGTTTGCTGACATTCATTAGAACCAGCAGTGAAACTGAAGGCCCAGTGATCCAGTGGTCCATGTGAGTCCTCTCCCTTTGGACAACCTCCATTTTCATCTGCTGAAACACGACAGGTTTTCACACGTTCATCTGCCTGGTTTCAGATCTTCACCCTCCATCTCCATCATCTCATTAACCATCAATTAAAGATGGCCGTGTTCTGTAATGAGAGGAGTTCCCCACGATGCCGTCACTTCATCACTTCATCAGTCCATGAGGTCATTAATGACTTCATCACTTCATCAGTCCATGACTTCATTAGTGACTTCATGTGATGTTGGATGAATCGTTGTCGGTTGAGAAGAATTCAGTCTCATTTTTTTTTTATAAGAAATGTAAATGTAACCCAAACACTATCTCACAAAATGAAATCGCTTTAAAGAATTTCCTCATACGATTGCTAGCTCCCTCTCTCCCTCTCTCCCTCTCTCCCTCTCTCCCCCTCTCTCTCTCTTCCTGTCAGCTGTGACTGGTTCCCTTCTTCAGTCTTTGAAGTTCAGGAAGGATTCAGGGAATCAAACTCCACTCTTAGAGACTGTGTGTGTGTGTGTGTGTGTGTGTGTGTGTGTGTGTGTGTGTGTGTGTGTGTGTGTGTGTGTGTGTGTGTGTGTGTGTGTGTGTGTGTGTGTGTGTGGGTGTGTGTGGGTGTGTGTGTGCGTGTGTGTGTGTGCGTGTGTGTGTGTGAGTGTGTCAGTTTCAGTGTGTTTCAGTGTTTTCAGTGTTGTCAGAGTCTGAAGGTCTTTCCCTCTGTCTGTCTTTCTGTCTGTCTTTGTCTGTCTGTCCGTCTGTCTTTGTCTGTCTCTCCGTCTGTCCGCCTGTCTGTCTGTCTGTCTTTGTCTGTATGTCTGTTTGTCTGTCTTTGTCTGTCTGTCCGTCTGTCTATCTGTGTTTCTCTGTCTGTCTCTCTTTCTTTGTCCATCAGTCTGTCTCTCTGTCTTTGTCTGTCTCTCTGTCTGTCTGTCTTTGTCTGTCTGTCCGCCTGTCCGCCTGTCTGTCTCTCTTTCTTTCTCTGTCTGTCTCTCTGTCTTTTTCTGTCTCTCTGTCTGTCTGTCTCTCTGTCTTTTTCTGTCTCTCTGTCTGTCTGTCTGTCTGTCTTTTTCTGTCTGTCTCTGTCTGTCTCTGTCTTTGTCTGTCTGTCTCTGTCTGTGTGTTTCTCTCTGTGTTTTTCTGTCTGTCTCTGTCTGTCTCTGTCTTTGTCTGTCTGTCTGTCTCTGTCTGTCTCTGTCTGTGTGTTTCTCTCTGTGTTTTTATGTCTGTCTGTCTATCTGTCTTTGTCTGTATGTCTGTATGTCTGTCCGTCTGTCTTTGTCTGTCTCTCCGTCTGTCCGCCTGTCTTTCTGTCTGTCTTTGTCTGTATGTCTGTTTGTCTGTCTTTGTCTGTCTGTCCGTCTGTCTATCTGTGTTTCCCTGTGTGTCTCTCTTTCTTTGTCCATCAGTCTGTCTCTCTGTCTTTGTCTGTCTCTCTGTCCGTCTGTCTTTGTCTGTCTCTCCGTCTGTCCGCCTGTCTTTCTGTCTGTCTTTGTCTGTATGTCTGTTTGTCTGTCTTTGTCTGTCTGTCCGTCTGTCTATCTGTGTTTCCCTGTGTGTCTCTCTTTCTTTGTCCATCAGTCTGTCTCTCTGTCTTTGTCTGTCTCTCTGTCTCTCTGTCTTTTTCTGTCTCTCTGTCTGTCTGTCTCTCTGTCTTTTTCTGTCTCTCTGTCTGTCTGTCTGTCTGTCTTTTTCTGTCTGTCTCTGTCTGTCTCTGTCTTTGTCTGTCTGTCTCTGTCTGTGTGTTTCTCTCTGTGTTTTTCTGTCTGTCTCTGTCTGTCTCTGTCTTTGTCTGTCTGTCTGTCTCTGTCTGTCTCTGTCTGTGTGTTTCTCTCTGTGTTTTTATGTCTGTCTGTCTATCTGTCTTTGTCTGTATGTCTGTATGTCGGTCTCTCTGTCTTTGTCTGTCTGTCTGTTTCTCTGTACTAGTTCAGGTAGAAAATAAGTTCATGTCTGTTCCGCTCACAATCCATTTCTTCTTCAGTCATCAGAACATCTCAGTTGTGGTTCTGTGGGTTCTTCTCCTGTGGGTATGAATTGTTCTGTGTCTCTGCGTATTGGCCCGTTATGAACTAGGGACACTCCTAGGTTGAACCCCACTTTTTAACCAGTGTCAACTGGGATAAGTTCCTGTCCCACGCGACCCTATTCAGGGTAAATGGTAACAGAGAATGGAGACAGAAGAAATCTGTAGGTGCGGCCCTGTTTATCCCTGCTAGCATGAACAGAAGAGTTGATGGGGCTGATGGTGGAGGATGGTGTAGATGGTCGAGATGGAGGTGATGGTGTTGATGGTACAGATGGAGGTGATGGTGGAGATGGTAGAGATGGATGTGATGGTGTTGATGGTAGAGATGGAGGTGATGGTGTTGATGGTAGAGATGGAGGAGATGGTAGAGATGGATGTGATGGTAGAGATACGGCTGATGGTGGAGGATGGTGGAGATGGTACAGATGGATGTGATGGTGTTGATGGTAGAGATGGATGTGATGGTAGAGATGGAGGTGATGGTTGAGGGTGGTGGAGATGGTAGAGATGGAGGTGATGGTGGAGGGTGGTGGAGATGGTAGAGATGGAGGTGATGATGGAGATGGTAGAGATGGAGGTGATGGTGGAGGATGGTGGAGATGGTAGAGATGGAGGTGATGGTGGAGGATGGTTGAGGGTGGTGGAGATGGTAGAGATGGTGGTGATGGTGGAGGGTGGTGGAGATGGTAGAGATGGAGGTGATGATGGAGATGGTAGAGATGGAGGTGATGGTGGAGGGTAGTGGAGATGGTAGAGATGGAGGTGATGGTGGAGATGGTAGAGATGGTAGAGATGGAGGTGATGGTGGAGATGGTAGAGATGGAGGTGATGGTGGAGGATGGTGGAGATGGTAGAGATGGAGGTGATGGTGGAGGATGGTGGAGGATGGTGGAGATGGTAAAGATGGAGGTGATGGTGGAGGGAAGTGGAGATGGTAGAGATGGAGGTGATGGTGGAGATGGTAGAGATGGAGGTGATGGTGGAGGGAAGTGGAGATGGTAGAGATGGAGGTGATGGTGGAGATGGTAGAGATGGAGGTGATGGTGGAGGATGGTGGAGATGGTAGAGATGGATGTGATGGTAGAGATACGGCTGATGGTGGAGGATGGTGGAGATGGTCCAGCTGGATGTGATGGTGTTGATGGTAGAGATGCATGTGATGGTAGAGATGGAGGTGATGGTTGAGGGTGGTGGAGATGGTAGAGATGGAGGTGATGGTGGAGATGGTAGAGATGGAGGTGACGGTGGAGGATGGTGGAGATGATAGAGATGGAGGTGATGGTGGAGGATGATGGTGGAGATGGTAGAGATGGAGGTGATGGTGGAGGATGGTGGAGATGGTAGAGATGGAGGTGATGGTGGAGGGTAGTGGAGATGGTAGAGATGGAGGTGATGGTGGAGATGGTAGAGATGGAGGTGATGGTGGAGGATGGTGGAGATGGTAGAGATGGATGTGATGGTAGAGATACGGCTGATGGTGGAGGATGGTGGAGATGGTCCAGCTGGATGTGATGGTGTTGATGGTAGAGATGCATGTGATGGTAGAGATGGAGGTGATGGTTGAGGGTGGTGGAGATGGTAGAGATGGAGGTGATGGTGGAGATGGTAGAGATGGAGGTGACGGTGGAGGATGGTGGAGATGATAGAGATGGAGGTGATGGTGGAGGATGATGGTGGAGATGGTAGAGATGGAGGTGATGGTGGAGGATGGTGGAGATGGTAGAGATGGAGGTGATGGTGGAGGGTAGTGGAGATGGTAGAGATGGAGGTGATGGTGGAGATGGTAGAGATGGAGGTGATGGTGGAGGATGGTGGAGATGGTAGAGATGGAGGTGATGTTGGAGGGTGGTGGAGATGGTAGAGATGGAGGTGATGGTGGTGGGTGGTGGAGATGGTAGAGATGGAGGTGTTGGTAGAGATGGTGGAGGATGGTGGAGATGGTAGAGATGGAGGTGATGGTGGTGGGTGGTGGAGATGGTAGAGATGGAGGTGTTGGTGGAGATGGTGGAGGATGGTGGAGATGGTGGAGGATGGTGGAGATGGTAGAGATGGAGGTGATGGTGGATATGGTAGAGATAGAGGTGATGTTGGAGGGTGGTGGAGATGGTAGAGATGGAGGTGATGGTGGATATGGTAGAGATAGAGGTGATAGTGGTCTGGTGTGATGAACTCATTCAGAATCGTAATGTCAGCCGCTCTCAAACTTCTGCTGAGAGTTTGGAGGCAGGAGGTCAGATGAGGAGGAGACGAGGGAGTAAATTACAGGAGGTGTTATTGTTTGAGATCCTGCCAACAGCTGATCACTCAGTCCAGAAGAAGCTCTCAATGGGATCTTCTCACCAAAGAGGAGAAGAGGGAGTAAACCCGAGAAAGGAGGTGTTTGAGGTTCTGAACGGGGATGTGAGAACCAGCTGGGTGACTCTGGCTCAAAGAGTCCGTTAGTATGCATGATTTTTGATCGCTGCTTAGGAGACTTGAGGAGGGAGGGGATGAACCCGATGGTGAAGAAACCAGCTGAAAGGTTCTGTCCTGAAGCTCCCTATAGTTTTGTGCAGTCATGTGACAGTTCTGTGTAAATTTGTCTCACGGCCGCTGCTTCTGGTCCCGTGTGTCTGTCTCCACCTTCAGGGAAGCTGGCGCTGAAAGCTGGGGCACAGACGGCTGCCAAACGCTCACGTCCACCACCGTCCACACCAGATGCCTGTGCGGCAGGATATCCACCTACGCCTTGTTAGCGCAGCGAGCTAAAGACCCGGTAAGTACCACGTCCACCGCCTGAGGGGACGTTTGGACCACATAGAGCATCTTGTGCTGAGCTACAGGTCAGTCAGCCGACGGGAAATCTAGGACGAACTTAGATGCTACGACATCCGCGCCTCTCTGGAGACACGGAGACACAACCTTGGTGGGAGGGAGAGATTTGATGAGCGGACCAACGTCTCTACTGTCACCTTAAGAGTCCGGGGTCGTCTGTGCGTCTTAACGGTCACACGTTCCTGGGCAGAACCGTTGCCCAGGAAGAGGGAGAGGGAGAGAGAGAGACAGAGATGGAGAGGGGGTGAGAGAGGGTGAGAGAGAGATGGAGAGGGTGAGAGAGGGGGACAGAGAGGGAGAGAGAGAGAGGGAGAGAGAGAGATGGAGATGGGGTGAGAGAGGGTGAGAGAGAGATGGAGAGAGAGACGGACAGGGACAGATTTTATTGTTATGTTGACTTTTTCCTGCAGCTCCGGTTCGGTTCGGTTCGGTCCGGTTCTCAGAGTTTGATAACATGAAAGAAGGTTTTTGGAAAGTTTCACCGTTGGCTCCTTGGACCTAAAGTCATGTGATCCACTGATGGACCTGCAGGAACCAGACAGCTGATTATTCAACTTCCTGTCGCAGACTGGCAGTAAATTCATGTACAGAACCAGCTGAGAAACATCAGAGTAAATGTTTTTAAACTATTTCTAATTACTTGTCTACCAAAAAAGATGAACCTTTATGAAATTATTGAAGGAAAATAAGTTCATATTCCGTCTCATTCCGAGTTCTACTTTTGGTGCAGAAGAATGTGGAAACTATAAAACAAATATGATAAGATGTCCTCTCTTACTCATTTCACTTTGTGTCTGTCTTCATCCTCAGCCTCTTCCTTCACCCAACTCTACCTCTGCCTGTCTGTTCAATGCAATGACGGCTTTTTGGAGAAGCTGCTTTTGAGTCTGGAGGCGCGAGTTCTCAGAGTGCTTGGAGTTTTCAGAGTTCTCAAAGTTCTGTAGCGTCTTCTAGATGACCGCACAGAGAAGACATGAGGGGACGGTTTGTCTCCAACTTCTGCTGATCAGCCAGCGGTCCATCGTGACTAGGTGGGAACAGGGTTGGCCAGAGGTGTAGGGTAGTTGTGGATCCTGATTTTGGAGGGTCTTAAGGTCTGACTTGCCGGCGGCTTCACGTGATGACATCATTGGAGGGTAAGAGCGGTCAGGAGTCGTTGGAAGCTGTGGTTGAATGATATTTCTGTCTCATCTGGGGGAGTGAGGGAGGGTCTTAGCAGAGCCTGAAGGACGGAGGTAAAGAAGGTAACTTCTCAGCAGGAAGTAGTCACTGTGGTTCCGCCTGCTGGGCTCATGCAGAGGAAAAAAACTGGATCCTGTAAAAACACCAAACATCTGCATGAAGAAGAATGAGCAGTGGAAGTTTACAGCGTGTTTCTTTACCGATGATGTGGCCTTAGAGAGAACCTATGAAGTGAATACAACGGGTCGGAACACAGACCCCTGTGGAACCCCTCTCTGCAACTCGATGTCAGAGATGTGACTGAGACGAGCAAAGAGCAAGAGCTGAAGGCTCCTGCGTCATTCTTGACACCTCTCTAGACGTTTGTATTTTCACTGCAGCGTCTCTCTCAAATTTCCTCACATGAAGAATGTTTCAGGACTGAACCTCTTCCAGGAGTTATATAATTAAGAGATGTTGTTAGACAGTTCTGCATTCTGGAGGTTAACCTCAGCTGCATAAATCTGATTTAGGATTGAATCTGTAAGTATTCCACACTAAGCTGCAGGACTTAGTTGTCTATAAAATATACTCAAACCATCTATTTCTACCTACTGTTATTAAGGATTATTTGTTACAGGGAGACTATTATTATAATAATAATAATAATTATTATTATTATTATTTATTATAGTAGGAATATATTTAATATTATTTATTTTAGTAGGACTATAATTTATTGTTATTTATTATAGTAAGACAATTATTTATTATTATTAATTATAGTAGCACTGGAATTTATTGTTATTTATTATAGTTTCACTATTATTTATTATTATTCATTATAGTAAGACTATTATTTGTTATTATTTATTATGGTAGGACTATTATTTATTATAATTTATTCCAGTAGGACTATTATTTATTATTGTTTATTATAGTAGGACTATTATTTATTATTGTTTATTATAGTAGGACTATTATTTATTATTATTTATTATCGTAAGACTATTATTTATCATTATTTATTATAGTAGGACTATTATTTATTATTATTTATTAAAGTGGGACTATTATGTATTATTATTTATTATAGTAGGACTATTATTTATTATTATTTATTATAGTAGGACTATTATTTATTACTATTATTATAGTAGGACTATTATTTATTATTATTTATTATCGTAAGACTATTATTTATTATAGTAGGACTATTATTTATTATTATTTATTATGGTAGGACTATTATTAATTATTATTTATTATAGTAGGACTATTATTTATTATTATTTATTATAGTAGGACTATTATTTATTATTATTTATTATGGTAGGACTATTATTAATTATTATTTATTATAGTAGGACTATTATTTATTACTATTATTATAGTAGGACTATAATTTATTATTTATTATTATAGTAGGACTATTATTTATTATTATTTATTATTATAGCAGGACTATTATTTATTATTATTTATTATGGTAGGACTATTATTAATTATTATTTATTATAGTAGGACTATTATTTATTATTATTTATTATAGTAGGACTATTATTTATTATTATTTATTATGGTAGGACTATTATTAATTATTATTTATTATAGTAGGACTATTATTTATTATTATTTATTATGGTAGGACTATTATTAATTATTATTTATTATAGTAGGACTATTATTTATTACTATTATTATAGTAGGACTATAATTTATTATTTATTATTATAGTAGGACTATTATTTATTATTATTTATTATTATAGCAGGACTATTATTTGTTATTATTTATTATAGTGGGACTATTATTTATTATTATTTATTATTACAGTAGGAATATTATTTATTATTATTTATTATTACAGTAGGAATATTATTTATTATTATTTATTATTATAGTAGGACTATTATTCATTATTATTTATTAAAGTAGGACTATTATTTATTATTACACACACGCCTCTGCTTTAGTCCAGCTGGAGCGGAGTATCAGCAGGACAGCTTATCCTGGGCCACGGCGCTGGGGACAAGAGAGGTGGAGGATTAACCCCTTTATTTAATGGAAAAGGGAGAGAGAGAGAGAGAGAGGGAGAGAGAGACAAAGAGAGAGAGAGATAGAGGGAGAGAGAGAGAGAGAGAGAGAGAGAGAGGGAGGGAGGAAGAATCGGGGGGATTTAGAAGCAGTGCTGCCGTTTCAGAACGTTTACAGTCCAACGAGGGATCGCAGTTAATCCTGTTTACTTTTTCTAGTCACTCAGATTTCTGTGTGTGTGTATGTGTCTGTGTGTTTGTGTGTGTGTTTCTGTGTGTACGTGTGTGTGTGTATTTGTGTATGTGTGTGTATGTGTGTGTATGTGTGTGTGTGTGTGTGTGTAGGTGTGTGTTGAGACCTTAACCACAGCCGACTCATTCAGGGAGGTTGTAACGAGTGCGGTTGTTTGTAGTATGCGGTTCTGTTGAAATGTACTGAGCGGGTTCCGCTTGTTGCCATAGCAACTGTAAACATTTACACACTGGGATCCTGATGGCGGGACAGAGGGAGACATGGTGACTCATGTCCAGAGGAGAATATTTCTACCTGAGGTACCGTTCATGTTGGGATATAAGGACAGACCGCAGATTTGCTGTATTAATCGTCTGCCACACTCCTTGATGAAGACGACCTCAGTGTTCTCAGACATCCCAGAATCCCTCTGTGCTGCCTGAGGGCCTCAGCGCACACTGATGAATATGTGGTTCTGTGGTTCAGCCGAGCCGGCTGCTGTATGTGTCCGGATTGGAACCTTTACCTGATGACGAGGAACGTGCGCTGGTTGGTTCCCTGGTCACTGAGACAGGTTCTGAGGTTCTGCAGAACCAGCAGCCGTTTACGTCCTTCAGTATGGCTACATGAATGTATGTGTAGCCAATGCAGTGTTCCCAGGAAACGTAGGCTGCGTCACTTCTCGCCGCGTCACGCCACGTCACTTCACGGTGTGTCACGTCGTGTCACGCCGCATGAAGGCGCGTCACGCCACATCACTTCACGCTGCGATACGCCGAGTCACGCCCCCTGAGTGTCTGTCTGCTCGTTACTTCTGACCTGGATTCCACATGAACATGACTGAGGGACTTCAATAATCCATCCCATAATGGCGCCAGCAGGTAAACGACCGTCTTCACAGGAATCAATGTCTGTTTGTTGCACAGACATAAAATGGTTTTCGGTTCTGATCCAGCTCTGCACACGCAGCTGGTTCTACTCCAGCAAACCGGTTCTGGCTGCGTCTATTAACAACGCCAAGTCAACCCAAAATAAAGTCAAGCCGAGGGTTATCAAACAAAAATAATGAGCTGAGACGCCCGGTGGAGCTCAGGGCGACGGCGGAGTCAGGAGTCCGACCCGCCGGCGGCGCCCGTCACACAAACGGTTCTGACACAGACGCTGATGCGCCCCGTCATTAATATTAAGATTCTGATGAGAGCAGGTTCTAAAGTGTGTCCTCAGACAGTCCTACTCTTAGAATGCTGTCCTCAGCCTCTCTGACTGTTGGAGGCGGAGCAGCTGGTCTCTGTCAGGATGGGGTGGAGTGGAGGGCGGAGGACTGTCAGTGAGAGGAGATAAGTAGGTTAAACTTCCTGAGCTTAAAATAGACATCTTCTCCGCCACATGCTGGGAAATCTGCCCAGGAGCTTCAGCTCTCCTAATCTGAGTCCTCCTCTCCGCTCGCACCACCCTCCACCCGCTGCATTATGTCACTGCTACTCTGAGAAAAGGGTGGTGTTAGCCTCCACCCGCTGCATAATGTCACTGCTGCTCTGAGAACAGGGTGGTGTAAGGGTGGTGTAAGCCTCTCTTAGAGCAGGGATGTGTATGGGTGGTGGTGGCCTCTCTATTAGAGAAGGTTGGTGTATGTATTTTTTTGTAAAGTATAAAAAACGGCTCTGACCCACTGGACTCAGTTTGTCCCTGTAGGACAGGAGGACATGGGTCTTTGGACGCGAGTGGACAGGCGTTAGATCGGACCCCTTACGTTAGATCGGACCCCTTACGTTAGATCGGACCCCTTACGTTAGATCGGACCCCTTACGTTAGATCGGACCCCTTACGACAGGGGTATGTCTGTGTGTGCGTGAGAGTGTGTGTGCGTGTGTGTATGTGTGAGTGTCTCCGAGTGTGTGAGTGTATGTGTGAGTGTGTGTGTGAGTGTGTAAGTGTGAGTGTGTGTGTGAGTGTCTCTGAGTGTGTGTGTGAGTATTTGTATGTGTGAATGTGTGTATGTGTGAATGTGT
>JBBDHG010000428.1:260000-458321 GCA_037951165.1 Lophius americanus
TGAAGGTTGGCGATGAAGGAGTGCTACAGCAGATCCATTTGGGACACCATGGGCTGCATATTTTCCACACAGGAGAATTTGTTCTTCTTCATGTGTTCCCTCACCCAGGAGAGAGGTGGAGCAGAGGAGCATAGATGTTCACCATGACCTCCGTAGTTCCTTACGTCTCAGAGCCAGGGTGTCTTTATGGGTCGTGGTCCTCAGCAGAAAACTACTTAATACAGACCCAGTAGATGTTCTCCAGTGTCTGATGCACGTGAAGGACCCTGACAGCGGGTTGTAAAGGTTGTGCAACTGTCACCTGACTGAAGCTGAAGATGTTCTGGTGTTTCACTGATGAGGTTTTGTCTCAGCCAGAGCTTCACATGATGAAAAGTTCCATGAAGCAGATTTTAATCCTGGTGTCTGTCCCTCCTCTCTCCTGTAGGATATGGGTCCTGCCAGCATCCCTTCTGTGCCCCTGATGGTGGGCTGTGGGGTCTCCTGCACCGCTCTGCTCATCCTGCTGCTCATCTACGCTGCCTTCTGGAGGTACGGTCCTGGCTTGAATCAGACGCTGGTGATTTTAAGTCACTGATCAGGAGACAAACGTGACCTTCAGGTGGACGAACAGATTTTGGACCTAAACAGGCCAAACGTTTTGCAGCTCCAGCAGGGGGGTAATTAGATTTTTTTCACGTGACAGACATCAGAGTCACTCACCTGTGTGTCTCGTTGTCTCTGCAGGTACATTCGCTCAGAGAGGTCCATCATCTTGGTGAACTTCTGCCTCTCCATCCTCGCCTCCAATTTATTGATATTGGTGGGACAATCTCAAACACTTAGCAAGGTAAGGACAGCGACCTGCACCAACCAGAAAGTCCTGCCTGCGTATTCTGTCAGGTAACCACGGTAACCAGATAATACACCCCACTCACTGACAGGTAACCATGGTAACCAGATAATACACCCCACCCACTGACAGGTAACCATGGTAACCAGATAATACACCCCACCCACTGACAGGTAACCATGGTAACCAGATAATACACCCCACCCACTGACAGGTAACCATGGTAACCAGATAATACACCCCACCCACTGACAGGTAACCATGGCAACCAAATAATACACCCCACCCAATGAAGGGGAACCATGGTAACCAGATAATACACCCCACCCACTGACAGGTAACCATGGTAACCAGATAATACACCCCACCCACTGACAGGTAACCATGGCAACCAAAAAATACACCCCACCCACTGACAGGTAACCATGGTAACCAGATAATACACCCCACCCACTGACAGGTAACCATGGTAACCAGATAATACACCCCACCTACTGACAGGTAACCATGGCAACCAAATAATACACCCCACCCACTGAAGGGGAACCATGGTAACCAGATAGTATAGCCCAAGAAATTAACTTTAAACTTAATTATTCATCCGTCAAAGAAAATAATCAAAAATCACTTTTTATCTACCTTTCTGGAGGAAAAGTCATTTCAAAAAATAATAAAAAATGAATGTAATAAAAACTATGTTGTATGATCAGACATTTCAGATACTCTCTGAGGCCCCCTGGTGGTCACATCAACCGCTTAGCTGGCATAAACATCAGTCACGCTCCACCTACTCCCACACCACCACACCACCACACCAAACCCCCAAACTGGATTTTGTGGAGGGCTCTGTTTCTTTTACTGTTCTGAGAGATGCTTCGTTATGAAACTGCTCACAAAACAACCTTTTATTGACTTTCTTGTAAAATGCCTCCAGCGATGTTTCTATCTCATCTCCATGGCTTTCTTCTTCTCTGTAGGGCCTCTGCACTGTGACGGCTGCCTTCCTGCATTTCTTCTTCTTGGCGTCTTTCTGCTGGGTGCTGACGGAAGCATGGCAGTCCTACCTGGCCGTCATTGGCAAAATGAGGTCACGACTCATTCGCAAGCGTTTCCTGTGCCTCGGCTGGGGTGAGCTCCACGGCGTCACACACCTTATCATAAAAATGACTGCTGTGTAGTTAGCGTAGCATCAGAGACGCTAGCTCCAGCCATACACAACAGCGCTGTTATGGATTCCAGCTGCTTGACCCTCCTCTGCCTCCTATTGGCTGAGCCTGATCTTCTTACTCTGACTTTAACCTTTCTCATTACCCTCAAGAGAAGTCAACTCTAGGGTGGGCTACAAACTCTGCCCCGCCCACAAGCGAACACGCCAACGATGAGCATAGATATATTATAGATAGTGGCTGGATTGGGACGACCTTAGCCCATCCCGCTGCAACGTTCTCATCCACTCTATGTTGCTGCATCTGTTTGTGCTGCAGAAAGGAGGACATCTAGAATTTTCAAAGCCTGGTTCCTCTTTTCTTCATCTCTGTAGATACACAGCCCCCCACAATTATTGGCACCTCTAGTTAATCCTGAGGTCAAAGGTCCTGTTGGACTGGGGTATAAATATAAGGTGACACAGGCCTGATTCTCTCTGAGGTTCTTCACCATGATGAAGACCAGAGAACACAGCAATGAAGAGCAAAGAAAAGTTGTAGAGCTGCACAAATCTGACAATGGAGACAAGAACATCTCTCAGCAGTTCAAGATGTCATTTTGAACAGTTAGATGAATAATGAAGAAGTTTAAAGAGACTGGAGATGTTAAACATCCGCCTGGAAGAGGACGTGTCTGTAAACTGACCCCACACACTGTGTCTGTAAACTGACACCACACACTGTGGGGAGGATTGTTGGACTGGATGAAGACTCTCCAAGGATCACAGCTAGAGAGGTCAGAGGTCAGCTGAATCTACGGGTCAGAAATTCTCCCCAACCACCATCAGATGGCGCCTACACCAACACCAGCTGTTTGGGAGGGTAGCGAGAAAAAATCCTCTGCTGTCGTCCACACACAAGCTAACGCTGCTACAGTTTGACAAACACCACAGGGACCTTCACTGGAAAAAGGTCAGAGGTCAGATGAGACCAAAGTAGAGCTTTTTGGCTACAAACTTCTAAGATGGATGTCAAACAAAAAAGAAAACAAGAGAGAAAGTTCCTCATACCCACTGTGAAGTCTGGTGGTGGATCTCTGGTGCTGTGGGGCTGTTTTTCTTCCAAAGGTTCTGGACATCTTGTTAAAGACATGGTTCCATGGACTCCATCAAACACCAGCAGATACTGGATGAAGACCTAAAAGCCTGTCAGGAACCTTAAAGTGGGTCGTGGTTGGACCTTCCTGCAGGACAATGATCTGAAGCTCAACACTGCTTGGACCTCAGAACCTGTAGGACCTGGAGAGGTTCTGAAGGGACGGATGTCTCAGATCTACTCTCTGTGTTCTCAGACCTCATCACAGATTACATATGGAGACTCAGACTGTTATTGGAGCATAAGGGGCGGAGCTTGACAGAACATGCTAATACATTTTCTCCCTTATGTAACTTGATTAGAGGATGGATTTCGGTGAATAACGTGAATTGCAGATCACTGTTGTCGTCAGAACAGACTGTTTTTGCTTAAAGGGTGCCAATAACTCTGGAGGGGAATGTAAAGATAAATCATCATCGGCTGACATAATCTTCAGCAGCAACAGATTACAGTTAGTCAGAGTCGACATGCTTAATCTGCATTCTTACACAAAATATTCTCACTTACTGTCTAATCCTGAGTCGTTCCATCTGTGGAGCGGCGTTTCTTTCATTTCAGCTGACGCTCTTATCTGAGACATGCTGTTTTACTAAATGAAGCGTTCTGTGTGACGGACAGCTCAGCACGCTGACTCAGGATCTTCTTCTCACGTTATAGAATGGAACCTCTAGTGACGTTTTTTAAATAGGATTCATTGGTCAAAGTTTTGTGAATGGAAGATGGGCTAGACATATGCACACAGTAACAAACACAGACACACACACACACGTAATCGTACACACACAAACACACACACACACACACACAATCGTACACACACAAACACACACACAAACACACACACACACACACAAAATCGTACACACACAAACACACAAACACAAACACACACACACACCTACACACACAGACACACACGCACACACGTAATCGTACACACACAAACACACATACACACATAATCGTACACACACAAACACACACACACACCTACACACACAAACACACGCACACACACACACGCACATTATCGTTCACACACACACACAAGCTCACTCATACACATTCACAAACTCACACATACTCTCACACACACTAACACACACACATTCACAAACCCATATATACACACATACATACTCACGCACAAGTACATACCACCACACACACACATATACACACCCGCATGTATGTGTGTTTGTGAGTGTGTTAGTGTGCGTGTATATTTGAGTGTGTATATGTGTGTGTGTGTGGATGTGTTAGTATTTGTGTATATGTGTGAGTCCGTGTGATTTTGTGGGTGTGTATGAGTGAGCTTGTTTGTTTGTGTGTGTACGATTATGTTTGTGTGTATATTTGAGTGTGTATATGTGTGTGTGGGTGTGGGTGTGTTAATATTTGTCCGTGTGTATGAGGGAGTGTTTGCTTATATTTGTGGGTTTGTGTGCGTTTGTGGGTATGTGTCAGTGTGTGTGTATATTTGAGTTTGTATATGTGTGTGTCTGTGTGTGGTTGTGTTAGTATTTGTGTTTATGTTTGAGTGTGTGTATTTGTTTGTGTGTTAGTGTGTGTGTATATTTGAGTGTGTGTTAGTGTGTTTACATATGTGTGTGTGTGTGTGTGTGTGTGCGTGGATGTGTAAGTATTTGTGTTTGTGTATGAGGGAGTGTTTGTCTATATATATGTGGGTTTGTGGCTGTGTTTGAGTGTTTGTGTGTATATTTGAGTGTGTGTGTATATTTGAGTGTGTATATGTGTGTGTATCAGTGTGTGTCTGTGTCGATGTCTTAGTATTTGTGTATGTGTATGAGGGACTGTTTGTGTATAAGTGTAGGTTTGTGGGTGTGTGTGAGTGTGTGTATTTGTGTGTGTGTATATTTGAGTGTGTGTGTATATTTGAGTGTGTATATGTGTGTGTGTGTGTATATTTGAGTGTGTATAAGTGTGTGTGTGTGTGTTTTTGGATGTGTTAATATTTGTGTGTGTGTGTATGAGTTTGAGGAGAGGAGGAGATCAAACAGTTTATTTTCCTCTCATCCAAACTGGGATTGAAACTGTTACCATGGAGACGAGTGGTTCTGGGTGTGACTGGATCCGTGTTAGATTGTAGCAGAATGTGTAGTTTTGTGTTATTGTGTGATGTTATCAGTAAATACTGGATGGATACTGTTCCCTGAGTGAAACATGGAGGCTCGTGGACCCGTCTGGATCCCCACCATCTTATTTGTTCATGTTAATGTGACTTTTTCTAATTGCTTTTCATTTACAGACGTAATTACAGCTTCATTAATTACATGAATATTTCAGAGCGAAGCTCATTAGGGGCCCAGCATATTTCCACTTTTTCCTGGCAAGCACACTGTGATACTCACTCACTTAGTTTCCTCCCTCTCACTCACGCACACTCTCACACACACACACACATACACAAACCTAAACACGCTCAACCACAAACACACACACACATACACACACGCACACTCTCACACACACACTGATACACACACTCACAACACACACATGCTCACAAACACACACACATACACAAACCTAAACACGCTCAACCACAAACACACACACACATACACACACGCACACTCTCACACACACACTGATACACACACTCACAACACACACATGCTCACAAACACACACTCACAGACACACACTCACATACACATACATACACACACTCAACCACACACATACAAAAATACTCACAAACGCACACACATACACACTCACATACACACACATAAACACGCTCAACCACAAACACACATACACTCTCACACACACACATACTCACACTCAACCACACACACACACAAATACTAATAAACGCACACACACACACTCACATAAACATACATAAACACGCTCAACCACAAACACACACACCTACACACACACACTGTCACACACACACTTACTCACAAATACACACACATAAACACGCTCAACCACAAACACACACACTTACACACACACACTCACACACACACACTCAAAAACACACACTCACAACACACACATACTCACAAACACACTCAAACACACACTGATACACACACTCACAACAAACACATACTCACAAACACACACTCACAGACACACACTCACATACACATACATACACACACTAAACCACACACACACACACACACACACTCACAAACACACACTCACTTACACACACTCACGTACACACAGTCACATACACATACATACACACACTCAACCACAGACACACACACTTACACACACACACACATACTCACACACACTCAACCACAGACACACACACTTACACACACACACACATACTCACACACACACACACACACATACTCACACACACACACACACATAGAGACACATACTCACACTCACATACACACACTCACATACACACACTCACATACACATACATACACACACTCAACCACAAACACACACACTTACACACACACACATACTCACATACACACACACATAGAGACACATATATACACTGCTTCTAAGTCTCTCACTCACACACACACATACACACCCACAAACACTCCCATCATACACACACACACACACACACAAAAACACATACATACACAAAAACAGTCTCACTCACACATACACACACACAGACACACATCACATCCATTCCGTTACAGATGATTAAACTTTTGATATACAGAACATCTCCAACTTGTCAAATATTTCCAACATACTAAATGTGTCTAACTTGTCTAAATTGTCCAACACTTTGGACAAATCCTAGGTGTTTAACTTTTGTAATTGTGTCCAGTGTGTACAACGTGTACATTTAAAAATGTGGCCGACATGTGAAACGTGTCTAATATGTTCCACGGGTCTAACTTGTCCAAGGTGTGAAACATGTCCAACATGTCAGTGGATCGAGACGATCCTCAGATGCTGGATCTGAAACTTAAACTCAGCCCAGTCTCCATGTCTGTAGTTAGATCTTTGTGTCTTAGAGCGCAACACTGACTGTCCCACACAAGGACTCTGACTGTCCTACATGAAGACGCTGACTGTCTCACATGAAGACGCTGTCTGTTCTACATGAAGACGCTGACTGTCTCACACGAAGACTCTGTCTGTCCTACATGAAGACGCTGACTGTCTCACATGAAGACGCTGACTGTCTCACATGAAGACGCTGTCTGTTCTACATGAAGACGCTGACTGTCTCACACGAAGACTCTGTCTGTCCTACATGAAGACGCTGTCTGTTCTACATAAAGACTCTGACTGTCCCACACGAAGACGCTGAATGTCCCACACGAAGACGGGGACTGTCCCCCACAAAGACCCTGACTGTCCCACACGAGGACTCTGACTGTCCTACATGAAGGCGCTGACTGTCCCACACGAAGACTCTGTCTGTCCTACATGAAGACGCTGTCTGTTCTACATAAAGACTCTGACTGTCCCACACGAAGACTCTGACTGTCTCAAACGAAGACGCTGAATGTCCCACACGAAGACGGTGTCTGTCCCCCACAAAGACCCTGACTGTCCCACACGAAGTCGCCGACTGTCCCACACGAAGTCACTGACTCTCCCACACGAAGACGCTGACCTGCTCTAACTGACCTGGGGCGGCTGTGGCTCAGTGGGTAGAGCGGCAGTCTCCCAATCAGAAGATCGGAAGGTAGCTGGTTCAAATCCCACCAGGGTCTACTTGTCGTAGGGTCCTTGAGCAAGACCCTGAATCCTTAGCTCCCCGGGCGCTCCACGAGGGGCTACCCACTGCTCCCTCACGGATGGGTCAAATGCAGAGAAATAATTTCACTATGTTGTTCTGTGTATGACTCTATGTGACTAATAATGGATTCTTTCTTCTTTCTTAACATGGCTGCTAAACATGAGAGGAGCATGACGGCTTCCTCTTCATCTGACTCTTCCTCTCTGTGTCTCTGCAGGACTCCCAGCGCTGGTAGTCGCCGTGTCGGTGGGCTTCACCAGAGCCAGAGGTTACGGTACCGCCACCTAGTGAGTACTGCACCCACCTTCATTCAGAGAGCTTTTATCAGGACAACCTTCATCATGGAGAGCCTGGACCAAACATCTAATACAGAACCAGATGATTTAAAATCCTACCTATTTCTCTGTTACCTCATCTCCGCTTCAATAACCATAAATATTCTGAATGAGGTAGAGAGAAAAGAGTTTTTCTGGGCCTGTGATGAGATTTCCCATCAATGAAGCGACGAGATCCCCCTGGCAGGTTCTGATTCTGATGATGATCCCGAGTCGTTTTTGAAGCCGCGGAGGAGCGTTAGATCTTACGCTGTGTTTTCACATATATTCCCTCGTTTTACCATCAGGAGGGAAAAATCCATAGAATAGAAATATTCTCATGATTCTGTCCAGAGCTTTCGGTCCGTCTTCCTCTTTATGGAGAAGCAGTGAAGACGAGGGTCCGATTCCCTCATTGGAGACAAATCAAACTCATTAAGACTCAGCAGCTTTTAGACCATACAGAGTTTGATCAGAGCAGTTACAGACATCCTGACTCTTCAGCGCTGAGGGAGAGCTTCACGAGGCACAGAATCCTCTGCTCCAGGGTGAAGAGGGTCCTTCATGGTTGAGGGTTGAAGGCCTGAAGCTTCGCTGCCTGAGCAGGTCGGACCCGTGAAAACAGGTTTAGCTGAATGAAAGCGTCTCTGATGGCTGCTGTCTTCCATCTCCTCCAGCTGCTGGTTGTCCTTAGAGGGCGGTCTGCTGTATGCCTTCGTTGGACCTGCTGCTGTCATCGTCCTGGTGAGTCGAACCGACAACCTGCTTCCCTCCACCAACAGCTGACCCCCTTCAGTCGACCCGGAGCCTCGCTGCAGAACCAGCAGACGAGCGGCTCGGTGCGGTGTGTTCAGTCAGAGTGGGACAAATTCAACCGATCATATAAATACATATTATATATTTATATATATATACATATGTATATATATATAAATATATATATATATATATAAATACATATATATATAATTTATCGTCATAGAAGGCAGTCTCAGTGAAGTACAAATAAATATACTTCTAAAGAAGAATCCTAGAAGACACGAGAAGCAGCCACAACAATAATAATAATAATAATATTAATAATAATAATTATAATAATAATCATATCACAAATAATATTAATAATAATATTAATAATAATAACAACAACATCAACAATAATAAAATGTGATTGTTTGTGTTAGCACGTCAAAGAAAAATAGATAGATCTATAACTATATATATATATATATATATATATATATATATATATATAATATATATATATATATATATATATATATATATATATATATATATATATATATATATATATATATATATATATATATATATATATATATATATATATATATACGTATGTCTTTGTATCGATGGTCTTTGTATCGGTAGTCTTAATAGCTTGCGGTCTATGTATTTGGATGGTCTTTGTATCTGGTGGTCTTTTATTGATCTGCTTTGGCTGCTACCTGAAGCTACTGAGTTCCTGTGAATGAGTCCCAGATGTTGTTGTTGTTGTTTTTGTTGTTGTCGTGTTTGTCTGCATGTCTACTGCGTATTGAGTGTTTGATGAAGGTCAGGAAAGGGTCACATGAAAGTCATGATTATGATATCCCTCTAATTTTATTTAAAGCTGACATTAAGGTCGGTGCTTCATCGACATGATTGCAGAATATTAGAGAAGATGCTTTGCCTCTCTGTGGCTCAGGGGTCAAAGGTCACAGCCATCACTCACTTGTCAACAATAAACCCGTCTGGTCTCCATGTGATGGATTTTGGTCTGATTCCAACTTTCACCCTTGCTATCTTGGCAATGTCGATGTTTGCTCCAAACGCCAGCTGCTGCGTAACGGCCCCCCAGTGTTGCTGCCGCGGCCCCGGTCCGACACGCAGCTGCGATGAGAGGTGGGAAAACAGACCTTCCCACAGGACCCTTCTCTAATTAATGAAGCTGGCCATGAGCAAACAGCAGAGCGGGGGGACACTGACTCACAGAGCGGTGGGCTGCCATGACCGGCATCATAACGACCTGCTGGCTGGAAGCGGCGGCATGATGCATCTCAACTGATTCAGAGGAGTGAGGACGACCAGGAAAGAGATCCGAGGCTCATCGCTGGAGCGAAGACGAGACTCTCCTTCAATATGTAACTCCTGAAGAAATGTCAATTTTGTTTGTTCCTTATCCTCCGCTTATCTGGTTCCGGTTCGCTGGGGCAGCAGTTTCAGCAGGGAAGCCCAGACTTTCCTCTCCCCGGCCACGTCCGCCAAAACTTCTAGGAGGATTCCGAGTCATTCCCACACCAGCAGAGAGATGGAATCTCTCCAGCGTGTCCTGGGTCTGCCCCGGGGTCTCCATGCCCGAATGTGTGAGCTCCTCACCCTTTCTCTAAGGCTGAGCCCAGCCACCCTGCGGAGAAAACTCATTTCAGCTGCTTTTACCTCTGATCTCATTCTTTCGGTCATGACCACAGGTGAGGGTCAGAACGTAGCTGGACCGGTAAATCAAGAGCTTTTTCTTTCGGTTCAGCTCTCTCTTCACCACAACGGATCGATATAGCGTCCGCATCACTGCAGACGCCGCCCCAATCCGTCTGTCCATCTCCCGCTCCCTTTTTCACTCACTCGTGAACAAGACCACGAGATACTTGAACTCCTCCTTTTGGGGCAAATACTGCTCCCCAACCCGGAGTGAGCACTCTACCTTTTTCCGGCTGAGAACCATGGCCTCAGACTTAGAGGTGCTGATTCTCATCCCGGCGCTTCACACTCGGCGAGGTCATTGTTGGAATGTGCCAATAGGACCAAATCATCCGCAAAAAGCAGAGACAGGATACCGAGGCCTCCGAACCCGAGACCTTCCACCACTTGGCTGCACCTAGAAATTCTGTCCATAAAAATTAAGAACAGAATCAGTGACAAAGGGCAGCCTTGGCGGAGTCCAACCGCAACTGGAAACAAATCTGACTCACTGCCGGCAATCCGGCCATCCGCCCCATACTCTCGGAGCACCCCCCAAAGGATGCCCCGAGGGACACGGTCATAAGCCTTCTCCAGATCCACAAAGCATATGTGGACCGGTTGGGCGAACTGACCATGTCCCCTCCAGCACCCTCGAGAGGGTATAGAGCTGGTCCAGTGTTCCACGACCAATACGAAATCTGCATTGTTACTGCTGAATCCGAGATTCGACTATCGACCAGACTCTCCTCTCCAGTATCCTGGTGTAGACTTTCCAAGGGAGGCTGAGGAGTGTGATCCCCCAATAATTGGGACACATCCTCTGGTCCCCCTTCTTGAAAAGGGGAACCACCGCCCCAGTTTGCCACTCCATAGGTGCTGCCCTCGATGTCCATGTGTGTTTGTGTGTTTGTGCGTGTGTTTGGTTGAGTGTGTGTATTTGTGTGTATGTGAGTGTGTGTATCTGTGTATATGTGAATGTGTGTATGTATGTGAGTGTGTTTGGTTGAGTATGTTTGTGTGTGTGTGTGTGTGTGTGTGTGTGTGTGGTTGAGTGTGTGTATGTGTGTGTATGTGAAAGTGTGTATGTGTGTGTGTAGTTGTGTGGTTGAGTGTGTGTATTTGTGTGTATGTGAGTGTGTATGTGTGTGTATGTGAGTGTGTGTATGTGTGTGTGTGTGTGGTTGAGTGTGTGTATGTGTGTGTATGTGAGCTTGTGTATGTTTGTGGGCGTGTGTGTGTATTTGTGTGTATGTGAGTGTTTGTATGTGTGTGTATGTGTGCGTGTGTATGTATGTGAGTGAGTGTGTGTGTGTGTGTGTCTATGTGAGTGTGTGTGAGTGTGTGGATAATGTGGAGGTTGTTGTGATGAATCTATGATGAAGACAATCAGACAAGTAAACTAGATGTTGTTGGAATAAAATATCTGGACTATACCAAAATAATCCAAAATGATCGACCCATTACTGACATCTGATCATCTCAAAAAAACCACACCTGAAAACCTTTGAAGGTGATTTGTTTGTATTAATTGTACATAAAATACATTAATAACATAAAAAGAACAACAAGCATATTTGTAACATCTTTCAGCGCGTTTGTAAACATCAGAGGAACAGACGAAGGAATTGGTTTGGAATGTAAAAATAACTTATTTGTCCAAAAGAGCCTTCAGCTGCGTCATTGTGTAAAACTAAACCCAGGAGGAAAATCTTTTTTTTTTTTATAAGATGAAAAAGTTAAATGTAAGGAAAGACAGGCTTTTAAAAGGATTTAGATTGAAGTTCCTCCGTTAAAAGTTAAATGTGCAGATCCCGTTAAAGAACAAATCATCATAAAGGTCTGAAGTCTGAAGCGGAGTTCTGCTCTAGTCCAGTTCCTCCCGGCAGAAGTATCTGTGACACTGAAGGCTCCATCGCCACAAGTTCTCAGTCTGGTGAGGGAGGTGGAGATTGAGGTGGAGAAGTCTGAGGACCACTTCTTCTGGGACGGAACATCAGGAGGGAGGAATCATTAAAAAAGTAAAGACAAGCCGTTAGTCAGAACACAAACTGGAAACCCATCCTGTAATAGAACTCTCCTCTCTCCCTCTCAGGTGATCATACTCTCTCTCTCTCTCTCTGTCTCTCTATCAGGTGATCAAACTCCTCTCTCTCTCTCTGGTGATCAAACTCTCTCTCTCTCTCAGTTGAATACATTTCTCTCTCTATCTCTCTCACGTGATAGAACACTCAGGTGATCAAACTTTCTCTCTCTCTCTTTCTCTCTCTCTCTCTCTCTCTCTCTCTCTCTCTCTCTCAGGAGATCTAATTCTCTCTATCTCTCATGTGATCAAACTCTCTCTCTCTCTCTCTCTCTGGTGATCAAACTCCTCTCTCTATCTCTCTCATTTGATATCATCCCCCTCTCTCTCAGGGGATCAAACTCTCCTCTGTCTATCAGGTGATCAAACTCTATTCTGTCTCTCAGGTGATCAAACTCTCCTCTGTCTCTCAGGTGAACATGCTGATTGGAATTGTGGTGTTTAACAAGCTCATGTCTCGAGACGGGATCTCAGACAAATCCAAAAAGCAGCGAGCAGGGTGAGTTTCCTTCCTGCTCCCTGTCACCCACACCTGTACGCAGAATACTACAGCTACATCCACCCATCACCCATCCACCCAAACATCACTCACCCATCCACCCATCACCCATCCACGCACCCATCACTTGCCCATCCACCCATCACCCATCCACCCACCCATCACTCACCCATCCACCCATCACCCATCCACCCAAACATAGCTCACACATCCACCCATCACTCACCCATCCACCCATCACTCACCCATTCACCCATCACTCGCCCATTCACCCATCACCCATCCACCCAAACATAGCTCACACATCCACCCATCACTCACCCATCCACCCATCACTCACCCATTCACCCATCACTCGCCCATTCACCCATCACTCACCCATCCACCCATCACTCACCCATCCACCCATCACTCGCCCATCCACCCATCACTCACCCATCCACCCATCACTCACCCATCCACCCATCACTCACCCATCCACCCATCACTCACCCATCCACCCATCACTCGCCCATCAGTGCACCCAAAGAAGCCTCTTCACTTACCCCCAGATCAAAGATGATCTCAGCTCATGAAGATAAAACCCTCTTCACATGTCCAGAACGGTTTACTCCATTCTTTCCTCTTCCTCTCTCTTTCATTCATTGCATTTCCACCAGCGTCTGACTTCCTGCAGACTGAAGCTGATGTTGATGCACAAGTTAACCTTAACCACGATTGAAGCAAACATACACTCAATTACACACTCATGTACACACGTGCATTCACACACACACACACACACACACACACATACACACACACACACACACACACACACACACACACACACACACACACACACAGTCATACACACTCATATAAACACTCATGTTCACATATGCATACACACACATTCACCCTCACAGTGATATACTCACAAACTCATACACACAAGCATACACACACATGCATATACACACTCATGTACACTCATATAAACACTCATGTACACACATGCATACACACACTCATGTACACACATGCATACACACACACACACTCATATACACACACACTCATGTACACACATGCATACACACACACACACTCATATACACACACACTCATGTACACACATGCATACACACACACTCATGTACATACATGCTACACACAAAAACTCATATACACACACGCTCATGGACACACATGCATAAACACACAATCATGTACACAACTGCATACACACGGACACACACACTTATATACACACAGAGTCATGTACACACATGCATACACACACACTCATGTACACACGTGCATACACACGGACACACACTCATATACACATACACACTCATGTACACACATGCATACACACACACACTCATATACACACACACTCATGTACACACATGCATACACACACACTTATATACACACAGACTCATGTACACACATGCATACACACACACTCATGTACACACATGCATACACACACATTCATGTACACACACGCATAAAAACACACACTCATATACACACACACTCATGTACACACATGGATACACACACATTCATGTACACACATGCATACAAACACACACTCATATACACACACATGGATACACACACATTCATGTACACACATGCATAAAAACACACACTCATATACACACACACTCATGTACACACATGCATACACACACACTCATGTACACATGTGCATTCACACAAACACACACTCATATAGTCACACACAGTCATACACACTCATATAAACACTCATGTACACACATGCATACACACACATTCACCCTCACAGTTATATACTCACAAACTCATACACACAAGCATACACACACATGCATGTACACACACATATGTACACACATAAATACACACACACACACACTCATATACTCACACACTCATACACACTCATATAAACACTCATGTACACACATGCATACACACACTCATGTACACACATGCATACACACACACTCATGTACACACATGCATACACACACACTCATGCACACACATGCATACACACACTCATGTACACACATGCATACACACACACTCATGTACACACATGCATACACACACACTCATGTACACACATCCATACACACACTCATATACACACATCCATACACACACACTCATGTACACATGCATACAAACACTCATATACACACATCCAAACACACACACTTATTTACACACATGCATACAACCACACTCATGTACACACATCCATACACACACTCATGTACGCACATCCATACACACACTCTCATGTACACATGCATACAAACACTCATATACACACATCCATACACAAACACTCATGTACACACATGCATACAACCACACTCATATACACACATCCATACACACACACTCATGTACACACATGCATACAACCACACTCATATACACACATGCATACAACCACACTCATATACACACTTGCATACACACACACTGATATACACACTTGCATACACACACACAGTCATGTTCACACATGCATACACACACACACACATTCATATACACACACATTCATGTACACACATGCATACACACACACTCATGTACACACATTGCATACAACCACACTCATGTTCAGACATGTATACACACATTCATGTACACGCATGCATACACACACACTCATGTACACACATGCATACACACACTCATGTACACACATGCATACACACACACTCATGTACACACATGTATACAACCAAAGACTTCCTGAGTTACTGACACAGAAAATGTCTTTATTGTCCACAAAAATCAAACCTCTGACTCAAGTTACAAAGTAAAAAACAACAAAGATGTGAGCCACAATTATTCAAACCCTGCATGTAAAATTTGGCCCCGCCCCCTTTTGCCTCACGGACCTGAGTCTCCTCCTGTAGTCTGTGAGGAGGTCTGAGGACACATGGAGAAGATCTGAGACCCTTCCTCCATACAGAACCTCTCCACCTCCTTCAGGTTCTGAGGTCCACACTGGTGGACTCTCCTCTGCAGCACATCCCACAGATGTTCTGGTGGGTTTAGGTCCGATGACTGGGACGACCATGGCAGAACCTTTATTCTGTGACCTCTGAACCGTTCTTGGGTTGATGTTGAGGTGATCTTCAGATCATTGTCCTGCTGGAAGGTCCAACCACGACCCACTTTAAGGTTCCTGACGGGCTTTTAGGTCTTCATCCAGTATCTGCTGGTGTTTGATGGAGTCCATGGAACCATGTCAATTCCATTCTGGACACAAGATGTCCAGAACCTTTGGTAGAAAAACAGCCCCACTTCACAGTGGGTATGAGGAGCTTTTCTCTATGGATTTCTTTCTTACTAGGCCACACCCACCTTAGATGTTTGTAGCCAAAAATCTCTACTTTGGTCTCATCTGACCTCTGACCTTGTTCCAGTGAAGGTCCCTGTGGTGTTTGTCCGACTGTAGCAGCGTTAGCTTGTAGCAGCGTTAGCTTGTAGCAGCGTTAGCCTGTGTGTGGACGACAGCTGAGGCTCTTTTCTCGCTACCCTCCCAAACAACTGTTATTGGTGTCGGCGCCATCTGATGGTGGTTAGGAAGACTTTCTGACCCGAATATTCAGCTGACCTCTGACCTCTCTAGCTGTGATCCTTGGAGAGTCTTCATCCAGTCCAACCATCCTCCTCACAGTGTGTGGGGTCAGTTTGCAGACACGTCCTCTTCCAGGCTGATGTCTAACATCTCCAGTCTCTTTAAACTTCTTCATTATTGATCTAACTGTTCAAACTGACCTTTGAACTGCTGAGAGATGTTCTTGTCTCCATTGTCAGATTTGTGCAGATCTACAACTTTTCTTTGCTCCTCATTGCTGCGTTCTCTGGTCTTCATCATGATGAAGAACCTCAGAGAGAATCAGGCCTGTGTTACCTCATAGTTATACCCCAGTCAAACAGGAAGTATCTGTTCACCACTTCAGAGTTCCTGCTCACACAGGTGAAGATAAAAACATAAAACAGAACTGGAGATATTCTTCAGTGACCTTTGACCTCAGGATTAACAAGACGTGCCAATAATTGTGGGGGGTTGTGTATCTACAGAGATGAAGAAAAGAGGAACCAGGCTTTGAAACATCTAGATGTCCTCCTTTCTGCAGCACAAACAGATGCAGCAACATAGAGTGGATGAGAACGTTGCAGCGGGATGGGCTAAGGTCGTCCCAATCCAGCCACTATCTATAATATATCTATGCTCATCGTTGGCGTGTTCGCTTGTGGGTGGGGCAGAGTTTGTAGCCCACCCTAGAGCTGACATCTCTTGAGGGTAATGAGAAAGGTTAAAGTCAGAGTAAGAAGATCAGGCTCAGCCAATAGGAGGCAGAGGAGGGTCAAGCAGCTGGAATCCATAACAGCGCTGTTGTGTATGGCTAGAGCTAGCGTCTCTGATGCTATGCTAAATACATAGCATTTTTATGTGTGTGGAGCTTGCAATATCTTAGGGGTACCGGTAAATCCTGCACACTGGTCGGAGAAAAAAGAACAGTTCTATGTTAAGAAGGTGACGGTTTTTAAGGTTTTTAAGTTAGAGGTTAGATTTTTGAGAATAATGTGAATTAAAGATGATGGGTGAAGACAATAAAGACGAGGATCCACCTGGATCAGCCAGGCAGAGGATCTTTGATTTTCCTGTCTGTAATCAGCTGAAGCATTTGCCTCCATCTGTCATCTGAGTGGATCTTTGTTCTGCTAATTCTTATGATCTGATTTTAATTTGCATTTCTTTTCCTTCCCTCTCTTTGTTGTGTCCACTTTCCTTTCAACTGTGACACTCTCACCTGTTCCACCGACATCTATCTCCCACCCACCACCTCTCCCTGTGCATGTGTGTGTGCGTGCGTGTGTGTGTGCATGTGTGTGCACGCCTGTGTGTTTGTGTCTGTGTGTACTCTCATGTTCTAAAGTGTTCCGGTGGAGGCGCGTAACCAGCTGCTCCTGAAATGCTCCAAGTGTGGCCTGATATCGAGCACTCCTCTGTCCAGCGCCACTGCCAGCAGCGCCATGTCAGTCCATCTTCATCACTCTCTTCCTCTCTGACATCTGCTTTTCATCTCTTCGTCTCTCCATTCTTTTAATCTCTGGCTGTTGGTCCCGATGCAGGACGGCATTCCGACGCGTATGCCTCCATCTTCTGATCTAAATCCTCTTCTCCACCGGTCCACTCAGTGACGCTGATCCGAGTCAAGGACACTCTAACCCGAGTCAGAGACAATCTGAACCGAGTCAGAGAGAATCTAACCCAAGTCAGATACAATCTGACTCGAGTCAGAGACATCTGACCCGAGTCAGGGACGATCTTAACAGAGTCAGGGACAATCTGAACCGAGTCAGAGAGAATCTGACCATGGCATCGTTCAGTAAAGGCTTTTCTTCTTCTATGGTCCAGTGAAGATGAGTAGAAACTTCAGAACTGTAGGACAACAAAAGCCTTCTAGAGGTAATTTATGATCACTTTTACTGAAAAGAGAAGATGGAGGAGGTGGAGGTAGACCTAGAGCAGATTAAGAACTTTTCCATAGTTGGAAACATTTTTAGAGAGTGTAACAAAAAAAAACGACTAGATTTAGATCTCTGTCTCGGAGGTTTAGTTTTCAGTAGAAGTTCTCCACCCAGAGTGGGGGGGTCGCCGCTCTGCACCATCGTAGGTTTGAAGGTATCTTCGAACAAAACCACAGACGATTGTGTAGTTTACAGTGTATTACTATTACACTGTAATACTTGTAGTATTCATCAAACTTAAAAGGCTGGAATCAGACAACATCCATAACAAACAGTCACGTAGGACCAGGTTTGCATATTATGGTCTGTTTGGTCTCCAGTCAGCCTCATTATGCAGGAGAAACCGCAGCAGCAGGAGGCGCTGACCAGGAGTCAGCTTTGGCTTCATGGCCCGTTTCTAGTTTCTGGTCAGGAACGTCTGGAGGGACGAGCAGCGAGAGACAAACTGGTGTTTGATTCCATAGAATTATATATGAATATAAATATATGAACACTCACGTAAGTGTGGCCCGTCTTCTTCTATCATCATCATCATCATCATCATCATCATCGTCATCGTCATCATCATCATCATCAGTCAGCCAGCATGACAGCTACAATGTCAATGTCAGAACTTTCTACATGAATAAACATCAGCTGTCAGTCGGCCTAAAATTACCCGTGTGTGTTTGTGTGTATGTTTGTTTATGTATATGTTTGTGTGTGTGAGAGTGGGTATGTGTATGTTTGTGTGTGTGTAAGTAAGTAAGTGTGTGTGTAAATGTTTGTGTGTGTGTAAGTAAGTAAGTGTGTGTGTATATGTTTGTGTGTGTGAGAGTGGGTATGTAAGTAAGGGAGTGTGTGTGTGTGTATGTTTGTGTGTGTGTAAGTAAGTAAGTGTGTGAGTGTGTGTGTATGTTTGTGTGTGTGTGTAAGTAAGTAAGTGTGTGAGTGTGTGTGTTTTTGTGTGTGTAAGTAAGTAAGTGTGTGAGTGTGTGTGTATGCTTGTGTGTGTATGAGTGTGTGTGTCTGCGTTGGAGTAAGCAAGTATGTGTGTGTTTGTGTTGGGGTAAGTAAGTGTTTGTGTATATGTTTGTGTGTGTGAGAGTGTGTCTGTATATCTTTGTGTGTTTGTAAATAAGTATGTGTGTGTGTCTGTATGTTTATGTGTGTGTGAGTGTGTGTGTCCGTGCTGGAGTAAATAAGTGTATGTGTGTTTGTTTGTGTGTGTGTATGTTGTGTGTGCGTAAGTAAGTAGATGTGTGTGTGTTTGTGTGAGTGAGTGTGTGTCCTTGAATGTGTGTGTGTAAATGAGTAAGTGTGTGTGTGTATGTTTGTGTGTGTGAGTGAGTGTGTCTGTGTTGTAGTAAGTAAGCGAGTGAGTGTGTGTGTGTAAGTGTATGTGTGTGTGTGTTTGTGTGTGTGTGTGTGTGTAAGTGTATGTGTGAGTCTGTGTGTGTGTGAATGTGTCTGTGTTTGAGTAAGTAAGTGTGTGTTTGGATATATGTGTGTGCTTGTTTTTGTGAATTACCAGTCGGTTGGTTTAAGACTCTCCCCCCCCCCCACTGCCTCTCCTCCCCCCCCAGGGCGTCTCTCTGGAGTTCCTGTGTGGTGCTTCCTCTGCTAGCTTTAACATGGATGTCAGCGGTTCTGGCCATTACGGACCGGCGCTCCACACTCTTCCAGGTGACGGATCTCACACACGCTGACATCACTGCCAAGAATGGGAAACATTACAAAAACACTTTTCAAGAGGAAAAAAAAGATATACATCCTATTTTTTGTGTCCAAAGGAAAATAACCTCATGCCGCATGAAGAGAAATAATCTCATTCTGCTATAATCTCTCATCCTTCTTCTCGGTCAGATGTTCCAGCTAATATTGAGCTGCTCTGAATCAGGATCAAGGTGGTGGTGGTGGTGGATGGTTTTCAGCATATCCCAGCCGTAGAATAAGATTTTTTTCTCTGAATTTAAGAAAAAGGAAATTCTATTCAAAGACGTTTAGTCTCATATTAAAATGTTCTCCTCATCATTGATCTTGACTAGAATAGATACAGATTCTTAAAATATGCTCAACTAAAAACCTCATTTGGGTAAATCCCCTAACTAGACTTCATTAAATTTTTTTGAAGGCTCTTAAAGTTTTTTCAGTGGACAGATTTATGAAACTCTAATATTTGATTCTTGTCCGGGCTTCTTTCCAGTAGAACCGTTTTTACAGTGTAACTGATGGTAAGAGACGTGTCAATGCAACCTCCTGACACACCTCAGCGCCGTCTGGGCTGACTCAGCGCTAGGACTCGTCATCCTGGACCGTTAGCAGAGAGATGAAGTAAAGGAATCCAGCAAAGTGTTGAATGCTGCTCAGAGGAGAAGAAGGAGCAGAAGAAACATGTGACCATATTCATGTTCCTGTGAGACAAGTATCGCTAACACTCAGATGTTTCCGGTCCCTGTAGGTCCTCTTCGCCGTCTTTGACTCCGTCCAGGGTTTTGTCGTCATCACCGTCCACTGTGCGATGCGTCGTGAGGTGAGTCCAGTCTCCTTCTGCTGCCAAGCAACCTGTAGATACGAGGGGTCCTGTGCATCTCCTCAAGATCAGCCCCCGGGAGGGATTCATGTTGCTCTGCTAACTGTAGTCCAGCATGAAGAACACCTCACCATAGTTCAGCATGAAGAACATCTCACCATAGTCCAGCGTGAAGAACACCTCACCATAGTTCAGCATGATGAACATCTCACCATAGTCCAGCGTGAAGAAAACCTCACCATAGTTCAGCATGAAGAAAACCTCACCATAGTCCAGCGTGAAGAACATCTCTTTGCATTAGAACTATGCCTTCATCTCTCCTCCCCCTCTTCTTCTTCAGGTGCAGGAAGCCATGCGCTGCAGGATGGGTGGATGTAAAGACGACAGTGAAAACTCTCCAGAGTCCTGCAAGAACGGACAGGTGCAGATCATGGTGAATAATTCCATTTCATCCCACAGACAGGAACCCCAGAGCAGAACTCGTTCTTTCGCAGACGAGGATCCACCGTCCTTCATCTTTGTTTCGTAGTTTCCTTCTTTATTCACTTCCTTCAAGTTTACGTAAAACGATACTTTCAGATACTTTCGATCGATGAACAAAGTGTGAAAATCCTCAGCAGTGTAGTTCTCTCTGATAGTTCTTCATTTGAGGGGCAGCAGAGCCTCCATGAGGTTCTTGTTTGTGTTCCAGTGATAAAAAATCATCTAGACCTCATCACAGAAGGTCAGGCGGACCGTCCCTCTTTTTCTGGAGGCTCCTCTGAGGTCATCAGGATTATCATCCTGAAACCTTCTCCTACTAGCTCAGCTTCATTTTATTCAACAAGCTCGCGGCTCATTTACATATCTATGTTTATGCTTCTTCAAACATCTACATCTTCTGTTAAAGTAGCACCGACCCTTTCTTCAGCGCTCCCTCTATGAACACGCTTACGTCCGTCCCGTTAACATTCTTGCGTTGTGTTTTCCATCATCTTTCTTTCGCCATCAGAGTCTGAGGCGCGGCGGGCCGCGGTGTGACTCTCTACGTTACGGCACCTCCTCCTGTCCGTCGGCGGCCCGCCCACCGCCATTCACTCCCGCCTGCTGCCACAGCCACGCCCACAGCATCCATAGCCACGCCCACGAGCAAAACCCCACGCTGTACAACACCCACAACCACGCCCATAACCACGCCCACAGCGGCAGCCAGCCAGTAGGTCACTATTAGAAGAGTTGTAGCGGTCAGATGTGTAGAGGAGAAAAGGTGGAATCTGTACAACATTAAAGGAGCAATTCAGCATTTTATCTGCTTTTGTTGATCGGACCCGAACGACAGGATTATTTTGTCAGGTCCGTTTCATCTACCAACTGGATTTACTCAGTGAGGTCAGTGACATCAGTGTCTTCATCAGCTGATCATCATGCTCACTGACAGCATCAACGACATCCCATAAATCTCTACTCCACGGAGGTTGTCTCCGTTTGAAGGACATATTTCATCTTAACTCTTCTGTGGGTAGCTGTGATGTTGGAATGTGGAGTCGAGTGTTTCTGACTGATGAAGGAGACACGGCTCCACCTGCATCGACTCAGCAGAGAGGAAGAGGGACAGATGGAGAGCTTTATTTCATTGTTCATTCACGTTTATCTCTTTAGGAAAGATGCTGCAGGTGATCTCCTTACTGAGAGCTCCTCCTCTCCTCTGAGGCCTTCATGCATTCTTCTCACTCCCTCATTCTTCCTCTGTTTCCTCAAACTGTCCAAAATCTGACTTCATTATCAAACAAAGGCCTTTGTGGTCGAATCCCAGGGAGAACCGGAGGAGGCACTGCCATGGGGGGGGAGTTCTCGTCTGCATACCAATGAGCTTCACTCAAACTTCCTCCTAAGTTCATGAAACCTGAGCAGTGGCTGTTTTAGAAACGGTCCTTCTCCATCCCAGCTGTCGCTCGCTATTCTGGGAAGTTCTCTCTTCCTAAAGAACGAGAGTCGAGACGAGAAAATAAAGGGAAAGAATCTGAGTCCCTGCTTCAGGTTTAAACTCCTTAGGAGAGTTTAAACCTGAAGATCTGGGAAAGAGTTTTGGAAGCTAGATGAAGAATAGAGGAGACAATTTGAGAGCAGCAAGATGGTGTCATGCCTAGAAAGATCTCTACAGATGAGAAGTTTGCTCTGAGAGGGCTGATGGAGAAGAACAGAGAAGGTCAGAAGGAGCTGATGGAGGAGAACAGAGAAGGTCAGAAGGAGCTGATGGAGAAGAACAGAGAAGGTCAGAAGGAGCTGATGGAGAAGAACAGAGAAGGTCAGAAGGAGCTGATGGAGAAGAACAGAGAAGGTCAGAAGGAGCTGATGGAGAAGAACAGAGAAGGTCAGAAGGAGCTGATGGAGGAGGACAGAGAAGGTCAGAAGGAGCTGATGGAGAACAGAGAAGGTCAGAAGGAGCTGATGGAGAAGAAAAGAGAAGGTGAGAAGGAGCTGATGGAGAAGAACAGAGAAGGTCAGAAGGAGCTGATGGAAGAGAAGAGAGAAGGTCAGAAGCAGCTGATGGAGAAGAACAGAGAAGGTCAGAAGGAGCTGATGGAGAAGAACAGAGAAGGTCAGAAGGAGCTGATGGAGAAGAACAGAGAAGGTCAGAAGGAGCTGATGGAGAAGAACAGAGAAGGTCAGAAGGAGCTGATGGAGAAGAAAAGAGAAGGTGAGAAGGAGCTGATGGAGAAGAACAGAGAAGGTCAGAAGGAGCTGATGGAAGAGAAGAGAGAAGGTCAGAAGCAGCTGATGGAGAAGAACAGAGAAGGTCAGAAGGAGCTGATGGAGAAGAACAGAGAAGGTCAGAAGGAGCTGCATCGTGTCTCTGTGGATTTAGAGGAAGCGCAGGACAGAGTGGTGAGGGAGGAATTGTGGGATTGCATGAGGAGGTCTGGAGGGACAGGAAGTATGTTGGAGTGGTCCAGGATATGTATGAGAGCAGCATAATGGCAGTGAGGTGAGCAGTAGGAGTGATGGATGGGCTCAAGGTGGAGGTGGGACTGCACCAAGGATGCGCTCTGAGCGCCTTCTTGATTGCTATGGTGATGGACAGGTTAACAGAGGAGGTCAGCAGGAGACACCATGGACTATGATGTTGGTGGAGGACATTGTGATCTATAGTGAAAACAGGGAGCAGGTAGAGGAGAACATAGAGAGGTGGAGGTATGTGCAAGAGAGAAGAGGAATGAAGGTCTGTGGCAGCGAGACAGAATTCATGTTTCTGAATTAAAGGGAGGCAGGAGGAGGTGAGGATGAGGAGTAGTGGTGGAGGAGGGGCAGGAGTTTTAGGACTTGGGCTCAAATGTTCAGAGTAACAGGGAGTGTGGAGAAGAGGTGAAGACGTAGGCAGGGTGGGAGTGGGTGGAGAAGAGTGTGAGGAGTTATCTGTGACAGAAGAGGAGCAGCAGGAGTGAAGGGAGAGGTTTCCATGATGGAGGTGAGAGCAGTTCTGCTGGATGGTTTATAGACGGTGGTTCTGACCAGAAGACAGGAGGCAGAGATGAAGATGTTCAGATGTTCTCTGGGAGTGAGGAGGATGGACAGGATTAGAAAGGAGACTCAGAGGGACAGTCCAGGTGAGACGTCCTGGAGACAAAGTCAGAGAGGACAGGTTGAGATGGTTCTGACCCGTGAAGAGGAGGGATAGTGGATCTAGTGGTAGAAGGATGCTGGAGATGGAGCTGCAGGCAAGAGAAGAAGCAGAGGAGCAAAGAGGAGGTTTCTGGGTTTGGTGAGAGAGGACATGCAGTTGGTTGGTGCACAAAATAAACTGAATATTGATCTTTCATACTTATTGAACTCCAACGGGAATAACCTGGGTCTGATGCCACTGCCAGCCCAGCCCAGCCCGGACAGGAGGGATGGAGGGATGCTGGATAGATGGATTGATGGATGAATGGAGGCATGGTATATGGATGGATGGATTAATGATGGTATATGGATGGATGGATGGTATATGGATGAATGGAGGAATGGTATATGGATGGATGGAGGGAGGGAGGGAGGGATGGTATATGGATGAATGGAGGAATGGTATATGGATGGATGGATGGAGGGATGGTATATGGATGGATGGATGGATGGATGGAGTGATGGTATATGGAGGGATGGGTGGATGGATGAGTGATGGTATATTAAAGGGAGGGATGGAGTGATGGTATATGGAGGGATGGAGGGATGGATGGATGGATGGAGTGATGGTATATGGAGGGATGGATGGAGGGAGGGATGTTATATGGATGGATGGATGGAGTGATGGTATATGGAGGGATGGATGGATGGATGGAGTGATGGTGTATGGAGGGATGGATGGATGAGTGATGGTATATTGGAGGGATGGATGGAGGGAGTGATTGTATATGGAGGG
This sequence comes from Lophius americanus, assembly GCA_037951165.1. Classification (NCBI taxonomy): domain Eukaryota; kingdom Metazoa; phylum Chordata; class Actinopteri; order Lophiiformes; family Lophiidae; genus Lophius; species Lophius americanus. Next base: position 285,655 of record JBBDHG010000428.1, read on the forward strand.
ATGGATGAGTGATGGTATATGGATTGAGGGAGGGAGGGATGTTATATGGATGGATGGATGGAGTGACGGTATATGGAGGGATGGATGGATGGATGGAGTGATGGTATATGGATGGATGGATTGATAGACATATGGATGAGTGATGGTATATGGAGGGATGGATGAATGGATGGATGAGTGATGGTATATTGGAGGGATGGATGGAGGGAGTGATGGTATATGGAGGGATGGATGAGTGATGGTATATGGATGGATGGATGGATGGATGGATGAGTTTTGGTATATGGATGGATGATTGATGGAGTGATGGTATATGGAGGGATGGATGGATGGATGTATGGGTGATGGTATATGCATGGATGGATGAGTTATGGTATATGGATGATAGAAGGATGGAGTGATGGTATATGGAGGGATGGATGGATGGATGAATAAGTGATGGTATATGGAGGGATGGATGAATGGATGGAGTGATGGTATATGGATGGATGGATGGATGAATGATGGTATATTGGAGGGATGGATGGAGGGAGTGATGGTATATGGAGGGATGGATTGATAGATGGATGGATGAGTGATGGTATATGGAGGGATGGATGGATGGATGAGTGATGGTATATGGAGGGATGGATGGATGAGTGATGGTATATGGAGGGATGGATGGAGGGAGTGATGGTATATGGAGGGATGGATGAGTGATGGTATATGGAGGGATGGATGGATGGATGGATGGATGAGTGATAGTATATGGATGGATGGATGGATGAGTGATGGTATATGGAGGGATGGATGGATGGATGAGTGATGGTATATGGAGGGATGGATGGAGGGAGTGATGGTATATGGAGGGATGGATGAGTGATGGTATATGGAGGGATGGATGAGTGATGGTATATGGAGGGATGGATGGATGGATGGATGGATGAGTGATAGTATATGGATGGATGGATGGATGATTGATGATATATGGAGGGATGGATGGATGGATGAGTGATGGTATATGGATGGATGGATGGATGAGTTATGGTATATGGATGGATGGATTGATGGAGTGATAGTATATGGATGGATGGATGGATGAGTGATGGTATATTGGAGGGATGGATGGAGGGAGTGATGGTATATGGAGGGATGGATTGATAGATGGATGGATGAGTGATGGTATATGGAGGGATGGATGGATGGATGAGTGATGGTATATGGAGGGATGGATGGAGGGAGTGATGATATTTGGAGGGATGGATGAGTGATGGTATATGGAGGGATGGATGAGTGATGGTATATGGAGGGATGGATGGATGGATGGATGGATGAGTGATAGTATATGGATGGATGGATGGATGAGTGATGGTATATGGAGGGATGGATGGATGGATGAGTGATGGTATATGGAGGGATGGATGGAGGGAGTGATGGTATATGGAGGGATGGATGAGTGATGGTATATGGAGGGATGGATGAGTGATGGTATATGGAGGGATGGATGGATGGATGGATGGATGAGTGATAGTATATGGATGGATGGATGGATGATTGATGATATATGGAGGGATGGATGGATGGATGAGTGATGGTATATGGATGGATGGATGGATGAGTTATGGTATATGGATGGATGGATTGATGGAGTGATAGTATATGGAGGGAGGGATGGATGGATGTATGGGTGATGGTATATGGATGGATGGATGAGTTATGGTATATGGATGGATAGAAGGATGGAGTGATGGTATATGGAGGGATGGATGGATGGATGAGTGATGGTATATGGATGGATGGATGGATGAGTTATGGTATATGGATGGATGGATTGATGGAGTGATGGTATATGGAGGGAGGGATGGATGGATGTATGGGTGATGGTATATGGATGGATGGATGAGTTATGGTATATGGATGGATGGATTGATGGAGTGACGGTATATGGAGGGAGGGATGGATGGATGTATGGGTGATGGTATATGGATGGATGGATGAGTTATGGTATATGGATGGATAGAAGGATGGAGTGATGGTATATGGAGGGATGGATGGATGGATGAATAAGTGATGGTATATGGAGGGATGGATGGATGGATTGATGGTATATGGAGGGATGGATGGATGGAGTGATGGTATATGGAGGGATGGATGGATGGAGTGATGGTATATGGAGGGATGGATGGATGAGTGATGGTATATGGAGAGATGGATGGATGAGGAATGGTATATGGAGGGATGGATGGATGGATGGATGAGTGATGGTATATGGAGGGATGGTTGGATGGATGGGTGATGGTATATGGATGGATGGATGAGTTATGGTATATGGATGGATGGATTGATGGAGTGATGGTATATGGATGGATGGATGAGTTATGGTATATGGATGGATGGATTGATGGAGTGATGGTATATGGATGGATGGATGGATGTATGGGTGATGGTATATGGATGGATGGATGGATGAGTTATGGTATATGGATGGATGGAAGGATGGATGAATGAGTGATGGTATATGGAGGGATGGAGGGATGGATGGATGGATGGATGGATGAATAAGTGATGGTATATGGACGGATGAATGGATGGATGAATAAGTGATGGTATATGGAGGGATGGATGGATGGATGGAGTAATGGTATATGGAGGGATGGAGGGATGGATGGATGGATGGATGGATGAGTGATGGTATATGGAGGGATGGATTGATGGATGAATAAGTGATGGTATATGGAGGGATGGATGGATGAATAAGTGATGGTATATGGAGGGATGGATGGATGAATAAGTGATGGTATATGGAGGGATGGATGGATGGATGGATGAGTGATGGTATATGGAGGGATGGATGGATGGATGAATAAGTGATGGTATATGGAGGGATGGATGGATGGATGGATGAGTGATGGTATATGGAGGGATGGATGGATGGATGAGTGATGATATATGGAGGGATGGATGGAGGGAGGGAGGGATGTTGATACTATCTGACTGAGTTGTAGAGTTGAAGTATGGCGTCAGAGGTCAGAGGTCAGTTATGAAGTCTTCTTGAGTATAACTTCCAAATACACTTCATGATGTAAGTACACTAGTAGTACTACATGAAGAGGATACTTTCAAGCGTACTATCATTCTACCTCTTGTGACTATTTCGTTCCCCTTTTAGATTATAAAACAAGAAAACTTGTGACCAGACTTTAAATGAAAGAATAGTAAACTTTGGTTACACTCTTGTTAGCATTTAAGTTTTAATTGGTTCTGAAACTAAATTAATAATTTCTCCAATTATTAATCACATTTAGTCCGTAGGAAGATACAACAACCAACCTGCCAATCATCCCGTTAGGAGTCAACAGCCCCGCCCACTGAGCTCCAGTTTACACTTGGTCTATCATGAAGTGTACTTTACTAAAAGTATACATCAGAATAAATAAACGCTTACTAGCTAAAAGATAACTACTACTTCAAATTCACACTTCTGTCTACTTGTTAGTATAAATCAAGTAAACTTAAGTACAATTGTGTTACGTATATCTGTGCTGAGTATATGAACTTTAAACTGCATCCCTGATAAGTGTCCTAAGAATTGTCCTAAGAAGTGTCCTAAGAAGTGTACTGTGAAGATTACTAAGATTTGTAATGAGAAGTATAATGAGTCCAGTTCAGTCATCAGTAGAACCGCTGAAAATCCAGTCATCAGTAGAACCGCTGAAGATCCAGTCATCAGTAGAACCGCTGAAGATCCAGTCATAAGTAGAACCGCTGAAGATCCAGTCATCAGTAGAATCGCTGAAGATCCAGTCATCAGGGTACTGCCTCTACAGATTATGAAAGCAGTGAACTTTACAGTCTTCTATCCCTCTCTCTCTCTCTCTCTCTCTCTCCCTCTCAGACGGACTTTGAGAAGGATGTGGACCTAGCGTGTCAAACAGGTGAGATCCTCATCATCCCTGGCTCCTCCTCCTCTCTTTGTGTCCTCCTCCTCCCTGGCTCCTCTTCCTCCCTGTGTGTCCTTTGTTCATTAGCATTCAGAGCGTTGTGGATGCTCTGATGTTGATGAACTGACAGCAGATGATCCCGACGCAGTGCTGTAAAAAAAGATCCATCTTATCGATCATGATCAAACTCTCAGTCTTGAGCCGGGATTCATCGGAATGATGCTGCGTTGAACTGAGCTGCTGGAGTTCAGATCTGGATCCCCCACTATGCTGATAATGTGTCTTTGTGTCTGTGTCTTGTGGCTTTGTGTGGACGTGTCACTGTGTGTATCTGTGTTTGTCTATTTGTGTCTGTGTGTGTTCGTGTCTATGTGTGTTTGTGTCTTTGTGTGGATGTGTTTTTGTGTGTGTGTGTGGATGTGTCTGTGTGTGTGTGTTTGGGTGTGTGTTTGTATGTGTATGTCTCTCTATGTCTGTGTCAATGCATGTCTGTGTCTATGTGTGTTTGTGTCTTTGTGTGTCGGTGTGTTTTTGTATGTTTTTGTCTTTTTGCGGATTAGTTTGTGTGTTTGAGTCTGTGTGTGTTTGTGTATTTGTAGTTTTGTATTTTTTTTGTATGTTTTTGCATGTTTTTGTATGTTTTTGTCTTTGTTTGGATTTGTTTGTGTCTGTGTGTGTTTTGTCTTTTCGCGGATTTGTTTATGTGTTTGAGTCTGTGTGTGTTTGTGTATTTGTAGTTTTGTATGTTTTTGTATGTTTTTGTATGTTTTTGCATGTTTTTGTATGTTTTTGTCTTTGTTTGGATTTGTTTGTGTTTGTGTGTTTTGTCTTTTTGAGGATTTGTCTGTGTTTTTTGTGTCTGTGTGTGTTTGTGTCTGACCCTAACACCATTTGAATGGATGATGTATTGCAGTGTATCAGAATAGATTTTTGTCTTCTGCTTTGAAATATTAACGCTGTCATTCTCCCTCTTACCCCCTGCAGAGCGAGGACACCCATGTAAGTTGTTGCACCCGTTGACTTTCTCACCACTGCCTGCTCAGCCTTACACTAGAATCCCCCCACCGACGTAAAACAGCCCACCTGTCAATGCACCGTACAGACAGACTTTCACCTTCCCTCAAACTTTTAAGTTGTTTTTTTTGTTTTTTTTAACAGTATCTCTTGTATAAACGTTTTTTTTAAACATCGACTTTCTCCTTCTTTGTTGTGTGATTTAAATCATGTCACTGAAGAATTACTGACTGGTTTTATCCCGCACAAACAAACATGACAAACATGTTATATTTATGATGATTTCAGTCTGGTGCCTGAATAAACGTCAGTTCAGCGTCGTCTTCATCACGGAGACGTTTGTCTCTGTGAGCGATGCCACTGCAGGAATGGCGACGTGAGCCGGAGAAACATAAAACTTCCGTCGGTTGGTCTCTTCGTCTTGACTGTTGGACGTCGGGATCAGATTCGTCCGAAAACCGTCCGGCCCTCTCAGATAACTCGGCAGCTCTGGGCGGCGAAACCGAGAGAGACCGGTTTTAGGCGCCTCGTTCAGGTGCTTCAAAATGAGTCACCATGAAAAGTTCTCTGCTGCGCCGCGTCTGCAGGCGGATTTGGGCCGACAGAATTCCTTCGTCAAACTGACAGAACGAGCGTGTCGCTCAGCGTGAACCACCGACGACACGAGTTTTGTTTGATTATGATGGTAGTTTCCTGTTAGCTGTGGTTAAGCCCCGCCTCTCTACAGCATGTCAGTTCCTTTAGAGGTCTTCAGGAGCTGTCCGAGTTCTGATTGTACTTTTACTGAACAGCATGCACGACTAAAACCTTCAGTCGCGGTCGGTCCGATCATCTGCTTCATAAATCCACAACTCAGGTGTGACGGCAGGCAGGTAATCAGTTACTGAGGAAGAGACGGAGCCAGATGTTGGGTCACGGAGTCAGAAGGAAACCCAGAACCTCAGAAGCCCAACATGAGAAGAGAGTTCCATCTCTGCCTGGTTTCTGACGGATGTTTAAGTTCTGTTTACCACTCTGTTAAACCCGCCGCTTTCATCTCTCCATCTTCATCTCCCATCTCTCCTTTCCTTGCTTCCTGTCTCCTGCCTCGCCGTCTCCTCTCGTCTCCCTGCAGTCATCTTCAAGGAAGTTAACACCTGTAACCCCACCACCATTACCGGGACCCTCTCCCGCATTTCGCTGGATGACGAGGACGATCCCAAGCTGCCGGCCCATCAGGATGGGGGAGTGGGTGTCAATTTCAGCTCTCTCCCCGGGAACACCCCCCCCCTCAACCTCATGGTGCAGGTAAGGGAACGAAGATTTAACGATGGGTTTAAAGAACAAAGTCTGAGATTATTGTCCCGTCTTCTGCACTAATGCAGCGTCTTTGACTCCTGATAATAATAATAGTTATACTTTATACTTGTATAACACTTTTCAAGAAACCCAAAGACTCTTTAAAGAGTTCAGTCCTGGACAGAGAACCGTACGGAGAAGCGGCGAACACACGACGCCGGCGTTCTCCACACACGTCCATGTAATGACATTCATCCATTCGTCCCACAGAGAGACAGACAACCGTTCTCACTCACAGTCATTCCTACGGGCAATTTATGGTCGGGGTCACCAATTCACCGATATAATAATAATAATAATAATACATTTAATTTATAATGCACTTTACATTTGGATCAAATCTCAAAGTGCTACAAAGTAAAAGCATCAAAAAAAAATTTAATTTAATAATAACTATATAAAAACATGACCAAAAAGCAGCAATGTTAATTAAAGTTATAGGTTCTGCTAAAAAGGAAAGTTTTAAGTCTTTTTTTAAAATTCCTGTTTTTGGATTGTGGGAGGTGCCGGAGTTCCAGGTGAGAACCTACGCAGACACGGGAGAACGAACAACCTCCACACAAAGGTCGGCAGAGGTGGATTCGAACCCGCTACCTTCTGGCGCATCCCCAACGATGGGGTTTTAGAAATCCCCACTGTTGGGTATTTTTAATGCTTCATACATGAAATACAACATTCTCAGCCCCTTGATGTTACACCAACCTCTCGGGGCAAAACGAATATCTTCTTTTTTGTAGCAAGAGTTGTGCAGGGACGACGTGAAGCCTTCCTCACTGGAGCAAACCGGGCAGGAATGATCAAACCTGACGTTCAGTTGACAGAAATGCTTATTTGTAGATCCAGGTGTTTGCAGGAACTGGTTTCAGTGTGCTGTCAATCTGAAGGGTGAGATGATGAGAGGCTAACATCGCTACAAGAGTGAGTTGGTTCAGTGTAGAACATCAGCGAGGAGAGTGATGTCATCACAGTTAACGAGAGAGGCTCTTTCCTACGATGAAAGGTTGATCTCTGACAAAACTTAACGTGCTGGCAGGGGGTCGGGGCTTAAAAATGATGATCAGAGCTGCTCTCAGGAAATGATCCTTGTTCTTCGGCAGACATCAGATAAACCTTCCTGTTTCTCCAGGTTCCGGCCCTCAGCGGCCTCAACGAACTGAGCGAGATGCCGCTGACGAAGGAGGTGAACCTGGACCAGCAGAGACAGCAGGGACAACAGCGAGGAGGAGCTCCCATCTACCTGTGCACCGAGAGTGGGCTGGGCTGGGCTCGACCGCCCACCTCCTCCAACACCTCTCAGGACGGAAGCGCTGGAAGTGGGGGAAGTGGAGGAGGAGGCAGTGGAGGGGGGGAGGGAGACTACATGGTCTTACCTCGTAGGACTGTCAGTCTGAAGCCTCCAGCGCACTCCTGTCAAGGAGGAGGACTGGGACTGGTAGGTGAGGACAAGCCTTTGAACATCGCAGTGGATGATCCCCCTTTCCCCCCGCCCCCCTCTCCCCTGACCCTCCACCCGGCTGAGAGCGAAGCCTACCCGGCAGATTTTGTTCCATCCAGTTTGGGCGACATGAACATCTCCATGAACCTCAACCGCTCCTACGGGACCATCAAAACTCTGCCCCACGGGCACACCCACATGGTGGCTCAGGGGGGTCTGGTACACGCCCACGGAGGACACCTGCACGCCCACGGACATTCGCTCCAGCTGAAGCCGGGCCAGAGGCCGTCGGTCAGACAGATTCTGACGGGGGGAACCACCGTGGAGAGAACCAGGACTCTGCCGCGCAATCTGGGCAGCAGCCACGCCAACAGCAGCCTGTCAGCAGGATCCCTGGAGGTGGGTCGGGGCTGAGGGGCGAGGAGGGGGGTTCCAGTAGGGGGGGAGGGGCTAGATCTTCACTTTGTCTTCCTGTGGCTCTAGTTCCCCGCAGGCGAGTTTGTGATTGTTGTGGAGTGAAGAAAGAAAGAGGGAAACATGCCTCCAGATAACAAACAGCTGTTTGTGACATTTTGTCTCTGCAGGAAGTTTGATATTTTAAATAAGAAACTGAAAACTGAAAAACAACATTTACAACCGTCGTAAGAGAGTAAACTATCAAAAACTGAATTTAGATTCAGTAAAACAAAAATTAAATCAACTCAAGAAATCCAAGCAGCATCAGAACTACAGTGTTCGGTTCTTCTCCAGGAATCGAGGAGAACATTGTGTTTCCATCGTAGACATAAAGGATCCTATTTGAATGAGTGAGTGAGTGAATGAGTGAGTGAGTGAGTGAGTGAGTGAGTGAGTGAGTGAGTGAGTGAATGTTGAGTGAATGAGTGAATGTTGAGTAAATGTTGAGTGAATGAGTGAATGATTGAATAAGTGAATAAGTGATTGAGGGAATGGTGAGTGAGTGAATGTTGGACATCTGCCTGCTTTGAAACAAACAGTCATGATGTCTCTCTGTAACAGGTGAGAATGTTTCCACAGCAGGACAGTAACTGAAGTTCTCTGAGAGGAAACCGCCGATGTCGCTGCTTGTTTTTCCTCATCATCTCAAGCGTTACGCAACCCGTCGCTTCAAAGCATGAATACATCTTTACCTGTGGCGAGACCCTTCTCTCGCCGTTGTAGATGCCGTGGAATGATTCAGATGAGGAGCGAATGTCAAAATGTTAAATGGTAGCTTCTGAGGTTCTGGAGGATCCCATGAGCAGCGCAGGGAGGTCCAAACGAGATTAGAGGAAAGCCGTCCCCCACATTCAGCGCCTTAAAGGGATAGTCCATAAATGTCTCCCAAACACAGCAGGGACGATGATTCACGGGGGGTCGGAGGGTCAGGGGTTCACAGACTGTATTTGAGTGGTTGTGGCCGAGAAATGTATTTATTCCATTTCAGTAATCTTTTTACTCATCGTCTGAATAATTTTATTTTTCTGACATTTGCAAGAATATCTCTGTCATGTCGGGCCCTTAACGCCCACCTCCTCCTCCTCCACCTCCTCCTCCTCCTGCTGGGCACTGGAGCCCAGAGATCCACTGATAGATGGAGGTAGAGTCTAAAGGTTGTGAAGTAGTGGAGGGGATGGTCATTGATGCTCTCTTCTCTCCCCACCCCCCCACCCCCCACCCCCCTCTTCCAGAGGAAGAGAGTACGGTACTCTGAGCTGGACTTCGAGGTAAGACCCCGGACCTCCTCCCTTCTCATCAGCCTGTCTGCTTTATTGTGCTTCTGCCAGGAACTGAGTAACAAGTAGAGGAGCAGGAAGCATCGCTGAGCCCCTTCATCTGCTCCTGTTTCTTCCTCGCATGGAGAACTGTCAGCTGATTAGAAGTCACCTTAGCTAGCGTGCTGTTTCTCCATCAGTGGCCTTCAACCTGCTGGTTCTTCATTCATGGCAAAGTAAATCATAACCGTTGAAAACAGCAGACTGATAGAACCAAAAGTTCAACAGTGCCGTCAAGCCAGGTGGGGGTCCTGGTTGAAGGAACAGCCCAGTAGAGAACTTCCTGTGTCTGAATGGACCCCGGTGATGAAGCTGTGGGTCCATCAGTGAGACCAGACTTCTTTACCTGTTGGAGGTTTGGCAGTGTGCGAGTGTGTTTGTGTTAGTGTGACCCGGCTGTTTACAACCTTCATGTTCTGCTTTGGTTTGATGGAAGCAGTGACTGACTGGACATTCAGCTCCACCACGACGTAGCTGTGGTTGAGGGTGGAGGCGTGTCAGCGAGCTGCTAACTGGCTGATTTGTGTGATGTATAATAACACAATCACAATCTGGTAGATTTACTGCCAGTCATTTACCTCTGCATGAACGTCACAAACGGATTTTCAGACTTCAATGATTTGATGGAAGGAAAACTCATTTTCGTCCATGTTTTTGTGGTTTTTTCCCACCATTCAAAAAGTCTTTAACTTTTAAAGTTAGAGAAGCATGTCGTATTTTAACCAAATGAGCTTTTCTCTTAATTTTTTTATATTGTATATATATATTTTACTTTAAGTCGGATGACTTGCAAGAGATATATGACCAAAAAACTTCATTACAGTAGAAGGTAAGATTCTGACCTTCAGGCCATTTCCCATCATGCATTTATTTTCACTTAAAGTTAATCAAGATTAACAATTAGACTTAAAGTCAATTAGGGCTTCTGGGGATGCAACGTATCTGACCATGCAGTCCAACACACAGAAGATTTTCTTTCCGACACACAAAATGATTGCTCTAAAGACTCTCATTTACCGGCAGAAATGGGAACGTTTGACTCTAATCTTCCTCACCTGCTTCATCAAAGCGTCGCCATGTTGGCCAGAAATGTTCATCCACAGCAGGGATGAACATTTCTGGCCAACATGAATTTCTGGCCTTCTTCCCATCCACGGCAGGGAAGAAGACATCAACAGACTTTCTGTTGATGTCTTCTTCTGCATCACTATTCTTTATGTTGAGGATGGTGAAGGTCACTCAGAGGTCATCACAGAATCCAGGGCATTCACTGGATCTGCCAGAAAGTTAAAGAACTAATGAGACAGAAAAGAACCAGGAGCTCCTCTTATGAGGAGCAGAGGTTAGAGACCAATGTGGAGCACCAGTCTTACTCAGATGAACTGCTGGCATCTTTTCCCTCCGTCAGAATTTAACCGTTCACCCTGCACTGAGTGCCACGGGTGCTACAGGCCAAGAAGGTTCAGGAGGCCCAACAGCCCCAGCAGGTCAAGGAGGACCATAAGGTCCTAAAGGGCCAGCATCATCTCTGGCACTGCGTGTCTTTAAAGGAGAGATCTGATATCAGCTGCCTTCTAGAAAAACACGTTCCTCATGAAAGACGATGTTTGTTTGTCGACTTCCTTTTATCCGGCCAAAAGTTAAATCTGAGTTAAACTGGTCAGCATTCGGTAGACTGATAGACTGGTAGACTGGATGTAACTGGTCTAGCAGACTTGAAGACTTGAGTAAATCTGGTCTGGCAGACTAGTAGAGGAACTCTACCAGTGGATGACATCATGACTTAGAAACCTGATCTGTCAGCGTCCCTAGTTAACTCCTCCTCTTCATGGCTTCTATCACTGCATCCCTCAGCGTTTGACCCTCTATTGCTGTTGCTCTGCCTGCACCTTAACCAAACGCCCACCCCCCAACGCCATTGCTTTTTAGTTTCTCTTTGGTTCATTTTGGATGTACCTTCCTGTCTTCCCTTCCAGAAAGTGATGCACACTCGCAAAAGACATTCTGAACTGTACCATGAGCTCAACCACTCGTCCAAGTTCCACACCATAGACAGGTATAGCAGGGACGCAGCCATGTCCACCTTCAAGGTAAGATTCTTACCTGAACCCCTCCCCCTACCATAAGTACAAAACATCAATATATCGTAAATAAAATTTTGACCTGCTGACAATTTGAAAATGTAAATGCTGATGTCTTCACAAATGATTGACTGGAAGTGGCTGAACATATTCCAGCGGTTGATATTAAATTAAAGAGCAGGGCTCAGAAGATCAGTCACAGAACTGTTAGTCATGAGGAACATGTGGAGAACCTAAAGAATGAAGATGAGAGTGTTTCCAGCCTTCATCACGCACAACAACTGGTCAAACATCTGAGTACGACTCTGATCCCCCAGCATTGTCTCTGGACATGTTTCTCTCCAATGCTAGGAGATAAGAACTAAGAACTTAGTAAGAAAGTCCAAGCTGGTCTTTATTCATTTAGTCAACTTTCATTTATCCAGAACATATCCCAATGTGTTCAAGGGTCTCTTTTGCAAAGGTGGCCAAGAAGGTAGCACCACAGTCGAGCATGAAGAATCTCACCAAAGTCCAGCGTGACGAACACCTCATCATAATCCAGCGTGAAGAACATCTCAACATAGTCATAATAATAGTAATAGTAGTAGTGGTAATTATATAAGTAGTAGTAGTAGTAATAGTAGTAGTAGTAATTGTGTTATTGATTATGTAAGAGTATGAGCAGCACAAAGAACGCCTCACGATAGTCAAACATGTAGAACATCAAACCATAGTCCTACGTAAAGAACACCTCACCACAGTCGATCGTGAAGAACTTCTCACCATAGTAAACCATGAAGAACACCTCACCATAGTCAACCATGTAGAACATCAAACCGTAGTCTAGCGTGAAGAACACCTCACCATAGTCCATCATGAAAATCATCTCACCATAGTCTACGTGAAGAAAACCTCACCATAGTCCATCATGAAGAACACCTCACCATAGTCCAGCATGAAGAACACCTCACCATAGTCCAGCATGAAGAACACCTCAACATAGTCCATCATGAAGAACTCCTCATCATAGTCCATCATGAAGAACACCTCACCATAGTCCAGCATGAAGAACGCCTCAACGTAATCCATCATGAAGAACAGCTCATCATAGTCCATCATGAAGAACACCTCACCATAGTCCAGCATTAAGAACACCTCACCATAGTCCAGCATGAAGAACGCCTCAACATAGTCCATCATGAAGAACTCCTCATCATAGTCCATCATGAAGAACGCCTCACCATAGTCCAGCATGAAGAACGCCTCAACATAGTCCATCATGAAGAACTCCTCATCATAGTCCATCATGAAGAACACCTCACCATAGTCCAGCATGAAGAACACCTCACCATAGTTCAGCATGAAGAACACCTCACCATAGTCCAGCATGAAGAACATCTCAACATAGTCCACAACGAAGAACACCTCAACATTGTCCATCATGAAGAACACCTTGTCGTAGTCCAGCATGAAGAACACGTCAACATAGTCCATCATGAAGAACACCTCACGATAGTCCACATGATGAACACCTCACCATAGCCCAGCATGAACAACACCTCAACATAGTCCATCATGAAGAACTCCTCATCATAGTCCAGCATGAAGAACTCCTCATCATAGTCCAGCATGAAGAACACCTCACCATAGTCCAGCATGAAGAACATCTCAACATAGTCCACAACGAAGAACACCTCAACATTGTCCATCATGAAGAACACCTTGTCGTAGTCCAGCATGAAGAACACGTCAACATAGTCCATCATGAAGAACACCTCACGATAGTCCACATGATGAACACCTCACCACAGTCCATCGTGAAGAACTTCTCACCATAGTAAACCATGAAGAACACCTCACCATAGTCAACCATGTAGAACATCAAACCGTAGTCTAGCGTGAAGAACACCTCACCATAGTCCCGCTTGAAGAACATCTCAACATAGTCCACCACGAAGAACACCTCACCATAGTCCATCATGAAAATCATCTCACCATAGTTTACGTGAAGAACACCTCACCATAGTCCATCATGAAGAACACCTCAACATAGTCCAGCATGAAGAACGCCTCACCATAGTCCAGCATGAAGAACACGTCAACATAGTCCATCATGAAGAACACCTCACCATAGTCCAGCATGAAGAACACCTCACCATAGTCCAGCATGAAGAACACCTCACCATAGTCCAGCATGAAGAACGCCTCACCATAGTCCAGCATGAAGAACACCTCAACATAGTCCATCATGAAGAACATCTAATGATAGTCCACATGATGAACACCTCACCATAGTCCAGCATGAAGAACACCTCATGATAGTCCATCATGAAAATCATCTCACCATGGTCCACATGAAGAACATCTTACCATAGTCCATCATGAAAAACCTAACATAGTCCAGCAGGAAGAACACCTCACCATAGTCCAGCAGGAAGAACACCTCACCATAGTCCAGCATGAAGAACGCCTCACCATAGTCCAGCATGAAGAACACTTCAACATAGTCCATCATGAAGAACACCTAATGATAGTCCACATGATGAACACCTCACCATAGTCCAGCATGAAGAACGCCTCACCATAGTCCAGCATGAAGAACACCTCACCATAGTCCATCATGAAGAAATCCTCATCATAGTCCATCATGAAGAACACCTCACCATTGTCCAGCATGAAGAACACCTCACCATAGTCCAGCATGAAGAACACCTCACCATAGTCCAGCATGAAGAACGCCTCAACATAGTCCATCATGAAGAACACCTAATGATAGTCCATATGATGAACACCTCACCATAGTCCAGCATGAAGAACACCTCATGATAGTCCATCATGAAAATCATCTCACCATGGTCCACCACGAAGAACACCTCACCATAGTCCAGCAGGAAGAACACCTCACCATAGTCACAGTAATAGTAATAGTAATAGTAGTAGTGGTAATTATAGAAGTACTAATATTAGTTTTAGTAGTAGCAGTAATTATGTTATGGATGATGTAATAGTTATAAGTGATTCTCAGCTGTAATATGAAAAATGAGATGGACTGATGTTCCTCCTGATGAACCTCTCTTCGTTTGACACTTGGGTCTTCAGGCGTCTCTTCCTCAGGAGACCACAAGGTCTTACTGGTGGATTGGCTCAGCCGTAGCATCATGGGATATCCAGTGGATTCCTGACACCAACATCTGTTCAAAGGTTTGACGGCAGGAGAACGCATCAAACTTCCAGAGTGGGATTTAAAATACTTCCGAAACTGCAACAGATCTAGAGGAACAAAAACCATATCATGAGGTCCGTCTCCACCATCTTGGGCCGTTCCACTTCCAGCAACAGGAATAGGAAAAACCTTCCTCCCTCTGACGATTCATCGTCTCCTCCAGCGAGACAAGACATAAACATGTTAACGCTGCTGACATTTACAGACCTCTCTCCTCTACAGCACCTAAACCATTTTATAAAACATCTGAACTCCTTCTAAACCGCTCTAACCTTCCCCACACAGGTCCCCCCTCCCCCACCGCCCAGACACAACACCGAGCCGTCACTCGTACGCAGAACGTCCCTCGTTTACAAAGAGAGTCAACGTAAGACACCTAAAAGCTCATAGACCCGGTACCGTAGACTCCCTCCAGTCCGACCCCCTCCAGTCAGACCCCCTACAGTCGGAACCCACCTCCAATCAGACCCCATAACCACTCAGACCCAACCCCAGTCAGAACCCCCCTCCAGTCAGACCCCACTTCCAATCAGACCCCCTCCTGTCAAAACCCCTCGAGTCAGACCCCCTATCCAGTCAGACCCCCCCTCCTGTCAGACCCCCCCCCAGCAGACCCCCCTTCGCTGACTCAGTCTATATCAGATGGGCTCCATCGCTACATGAGTATCTTAGTTTGCACTGTCTGTGTCTCTGAACTAAAAATACGACAAAAATTTATGAAAACCGTGATTCGCATCTCGCCGAGCGTCTGCTCATGCTTAAGCTATGAACCCTGGGAAAAATACTGAAGCAGATCATTCCCAGCCTCTCCCCGAGCATTCTGGGTCGGGGTAGTTTAAGCTAACAGCAAACGTAAACAACATTTATTCTGGATAATTAAAGAAAGCGGGATCATAGCAGGAGAACGGCACACACTGCTGCCTCCAGAGGCTCTTAGGGGAACAGCAAGGGGTGAAAATATAAAGTTATGCAGGATTCCTAAAAAAATAATTTTACTTTAATAAATCTAATTTGAAAGTAATACACCTTTCATTGTGATAATGACAATATTAAAAAGTTGGTCAGAGGAGCAACTGGTGGTTGTAATATAAACTTCAGCTGATGGATTTGAACACCGACCACCTGAAAAGAAGAACCCTCCTCAAATATCATCATCAACTCTTTCAACGACTCCTCAGAATTAAATGTTTAATCTGCAAAATTCATTCTGACAGTCAGCTAACAGGATAGCATCTCTGTAGCATAACACCACTTTCTATCTGTTTACCTAGAGTCACACAGACAGTGTCAAACTTTGAGCTCCCAGAATGCAGTGCTGCTCATCTAATACGTCTTCAGCAGTCACAGTGATGAGCTTAATTATTAGTTGGTCCCTTGTGGTGTGGTGCTGTACCAGTCAGTTTTGTTCCTCCGTGCTTCTGGATCCATCTGACGAATGCTCGTCGCACATCCTCCATCAGGTCCTCAAAAATCCGTACCGAGGTTCAGAACCTGGAATCTGTGGATTTGTCAGGTGAACTGATGGAGGACCGGATCCATCCTCCGCAGCCAGACTGTGTGTGGTGGTGTAGTTATTGCTGTCTGGGGTGGTGTGGTTGTTGCTGTGTGGGTTGGTTGTTGCTGTGTGGTGGTGTGGTTGTTGCTGTGTGGGTGTTGTGGTTGTTGCTATGTGGGGTGGTGTGGTTGTTGCTGTGTGGGGCTGTGTGGTGACAATCAATAGTCTTTGTGTCCATTTCAGCTCAGAATGAAACCTTCTGATCCAAACGCCGTAACAATGTGATGAATTAGTTCATGAAGACCAAAGAGAGTTCGAACCTCTGGACTCCATAATCCATGGTCTTCAAATAAACCAGAATCTTTTGTTCAATCTGTGGTTCATCAGAATCTTTTTGATGAACCAAATCAACACAAAGATTCATGGGGTCAGAAGATCCGTTTTCCCGTGAACGGGTGAACGGGTGAACAGGTGAACAGGTGAACAGGTGAACAGGTGAACAGGTGAACAGGTAGGCTCTGAGGAGACGAGTGGATATCAGAACCGCCTCTGGCTCGCAGAGATACTTTCATCTCGTCAGTGGGCTTTAAGTGGGATTCCGGACTCTAGACTTCTGTGTGTGTCTGTGTCTGTCCATCCCACCGACTCGTCCTCTGCCGGTGACTGCTGACTGCTGCTCCCATCAAGAAGACGTGGCTGGAAGCAGCAGGCAGAAGGTTCAGCTAAAGACTCAACCTTAACCTCAATATGAAATCATATTTTCGATTCTGCTGAAGATGCAAGCAGAACTTTTCTCCCGCAGTTTAAAAATAAATATTGACTCTCTTAGGTATCCGGTTGTTATTTGTGGAAAACATTTGCATGACCTTTTAAAATCTACTGATTAACTCGGATAACAAAGGTCAGCTGCAGGCGGCAACACAGACGGATACTTCTCACGCTGCTTTCAGACGTCAGTCTGTATCTTTGAAGCTGGATTCTGCATTCTGAACATGGCAGTAAGAGCTGCAGTAGACTGATGGTAGACTGACTGTAGACTGATGGTAGACTGACGGTAGCATAATAATAGACTGATGGTAGGCTGATGGTAGCATAATAATAGACTGATGGTAGGCTGATGGTAGACTGATGGTAGACTGATTGAAGATTGATGGTAGTCTGATGGTAGAATGATGTAAGACTGACGGTAGACTGACAATAGACTGATGGTAGAATGATGATATAGAGACGGTATACTGATGGAAGACTGCTGTTGGACTGATGGACGATAGACTGATGGTAGATTGATGATAGATGGATGGTAGTCTGATGGTAGGATAACAATAGACTGATGGCAGACTGATTGTAGACCGTTTATTGACTGACGGTAGACTGACAGTAGACTGGTGGTAGACTGATAGTAGACTTACGAAAGATTGATGATATGCTTATAGTAGACTGATGGTAGAATGACGGTAGACTGATGTAAGACTGATGGTAGATTGATGGTAGACAGATATTAGAATGATGTAAGACTGACGGTAGACTGACTATAGACTGATGGTAGAATGGCGGTAGAATGACGTTAGACTGATAGTAAACTGTTGTTGGACTGACTGATGATAGACTGATGATAAATGGACGGTAGTCTGACTACAATGACGGAAGACTAATGCTAGACTGATGGTAGCATAACAATAGACTGATGTAGACTGATGGTAGACTGTCGGTAGACTGATGGTAGACTGACTGTAGACTGGTGTTAGACTGATGGCCGAATGACAGTAGACTGGTGGTAGACAGATGGTAGACTTTTGATAAACTGATAGTAGACTGATGGTATAATGACAATAGACTGATGATAGGATGACGGTAGACTGATGGTAAATTAATGGGGGACCGATGTCAGAATAATGTAAAACTGACGGTAGACTGACTATAGACTGATGGTAGAATGACGGTAGAATGATGTTAGAATGACGGTAGATTGATGGTAGACTGATGTTGGACTGATGGACGATAGACAGATGGTAGACTGATGTTAGAATTACGGTAGATTGATGGGAGACGGAAATCTCCATGACGGAAGACTTATGCTAGACTGATGGTAGGATAACAATAGACTGATGGTAGACTGATGGTAGACTCTTTATTGACTGACGCTAGACTGACAGTAGACTGGTGGTAGACTGATAGTAGACTTACGAAAGATTGATGATATGCTTATAGTAGACTGATGGTAGAATGACGGTAGACTGATGTAAGACTGATGGTAGATTGATGGTAGACTGATATTAGAAAGATGTAAGACTGACGGTAGACTGACTATAGACTGATGGTAGAATGGCGGGAGAATGACGTTAGACTGATAGTAAACTGTTGTTGGACTGACTGATGATAGACTGATGATAAATGGACGGTTGTCTGATTACAATGCCGGAAGACTAATGCTACACTGATGGTAGCATAACAATAGACTGATGGTAGACTGATGGTAGACTGTCGATAGACTGATGGTAAACTGACTGTAGACTGGTGTTAGACTGATGGCCGAATGACAGTAGACTGGTGGTAGACTGATGGTAGACTTATGATAAACTGATAGTAGACTGATGGTATAATGACAATAGACTGATGATAGGATGACGGTAGACTGATGGTAAATTAATGGTAGACCGATGTCAGAATAATGTAAAACTGACGGTAGACTGACTATAGACTGATGGTAGAATGACGGTAGAATGATGTTAGAATGACGGTAGATTGATGGTAGACTGATGTTGGACTGATGGACGATAGACTGATGGTAAACTGATGATAGACGGACGGTAGTCTGATGGTAGAATGACAGTAGACAGATGGTAGTCTGATGGTAGATGGACAATAAACTGATGGAAGAATGATGGTAGACGGATGATAGACATATGGTAGATGGAATGTAGAATGACGGTAGACTAATGATAGTTGATAGACGGTAGACTGATGGTAGACTGATGGTAGAATGACGGTAGATTGATGACAGATTGATGATAGACTGATGGTAGATTGATTGTAGACTGATGGTAGATCAACGGTAAACTGAGGGTAGAATAAGGTTAGAATGATGGTAAACTTATGATAGACTGAATGTTGATGGACAGTAGACTGATGGTAGAATGTAGGTAGACTGATGGTAGATATGGTAGAATGACAGTAGATTGATGGTAGATTCATGGTAAAGTGATGGTAGAGTAATGGTAGACTGATGGTAGACTGACGGTAGATAGAAGCTACAATGACAGTAGACTAATGATAGACTGATGGTTTATGGACATAGACTGATGGTAGACTGATGGTAGACTGACAGTAGAATGACGGTAGACTGGTGGTATAATTATGATAGATTGATGGTAGACTTATGGTGGACTGATGGTAGACTGATGGTAGATTGATGGTACATTGATGATAGCCTGACAGTAGACTGACAGTAGTTTGACAATAGACTGATGGTAGATTGATGGTACATTGATGATAGGCTGACAGTAGACTGACGGTAGTTTGACAATAGACTGATGGTAGATTGACGGAAGACTGACGGTAGAATGAAGGTAGATTGATGGTAGACTGACGGTAGACTGATTGTAGACTGACGGTAGACTGATCGTACAATGATGGTAGACTGATGGTAGGACGACGGTAGACTGACGGTAGAATGACAGTAGACTGATGGTAGGCTGACGGTAGACTGATGGTAAATTGACGGTTGAATGATGGTAGACTGACGGTAGAATGATGGTAGGCTGATGGTAGATCGACGTTAGACTGACAGTAGAATTATGATAGATTGACAGTAGACTGATGGTAGACTGATGGTAGACTGACAGTAGAATGACGGTAGACTGGTGGTATAATTATGGTAGATTGATGGTAGACTTATGGTAGACTGATGTTAGTATGATGGTAGATTGACGGTTAAATGACGATAGATTGACGGTAAACTGATGCTAGATTGATGGTACATTGATGATAGACTGACAGTAGACTGACGGTAGTTTGACAGTAGACTGATGGTAGATTGACGGTAGACTGACGGTAGATTGATGGTAGACTGACGGTAGACTGATTTTAGACTGACGGTAGACTGACAGTAGAATGATGGCAGAATTACGGTAGATTGATGGTAGATTGTTGATAGACTGACGGTAGATTGATGGTAGATTGATGGTAGAATGATGGTAGACTGATCGTAGAATGAAGGTAGACTGACGGTAGATTGACGGTAGACTGATGGTAGAATGACAGTAGACTGATGGTAGACTGATGCTAGACTGATGGCAGTCATGACACCTAACTGATGTGGACTGAAAGTGGGCGGATGCATAAAAACATGTTGTTAGAACAGGAGATAATGTGGGGGTGGCCATACGCTCACTGCTGCGGGGTACACCCTTGATAGAGACAGGACACAAATAAAATGAGGGGGTAACTGAAAGGCGGAGTGGGTACCAGTTTGTCTTGGACACAGCGTCACGGCATCCACTAATGTTTCGATTATGAAGCACTTCTCTGGCCTCCTTCCTGTTGTTTCCTCTCCTCTCCACAGGGGTCAGGAGGTCATAAAATACATTTCCATGCGGCACCCCCTGATGTGTGGGGTGGACAGCGTGAGAGCGCGTAGAGGACAGGAGACGCTGCGTAATGGTCCAGCTGATGCATTTTTTAACTCCAAATGGGATATATTTCCATCCCATCGTTTGCTGTGTTGTGATGAAATGAAGCGTGACCCCGCCTCCTCCCTGACAGACGGAAGACTTTAGTGGCACACAGTTGGATGGAGAGAAAGTCAAAGGAAGCAAGTGTTCTGATTTTACTGCTGCTTCACTCCTGCTAAATCAAAGTAGGGACAACAAATGATAAAAAATACATTTGGTGTCGTTTGAGGTTGTAGGATCGCCTTTAAACACGCCTCTGGTGGATGCGTGTCCTCTGGTGGATGCCTGTCCTCTGGTGGATGCATGTCCTCTGGTGGATGCGTGTCCTTTGGTAGATGCGTGTCCCACTGTGGATGCGTGTCGTATGGTGGACGAGTGTCCTCCTGTGGATGCGTGTCCTTCAGTGGATATTTAACCTCTGGTGGATGCGTGTCTTCAGGTGGATGCGTGTCCTCTGGTAGATGCTTGTCCTCTGGTGGACGTGTGTCCTCCTGTGGATGCGTGTCCTCCTGTGGATGTTTAACCTGTGGTGGATGCGTGTCTTCAGGTGGATGCGTGTCCTCTCGTAGATGCTTGTCCTACTGTGGATGCGTATCCTCTGGTCGATGCGTGTCCTCCTGTGGATGCGTGTCCTCCTGTGGATGTTTAACGTCTGGTGGATGTGTGTCCTCTGGTCGATGCTTGTCCTCTGGTGGAAGTGTGTCTTCTAGTGGATGCTTGTCCTCTGGTGGATGTGTGTCCTCTGGTGAATGCGTGTCCTCTGATGGATGCGTGTCCTCCTGTGGATGCGTGTCCTCTGGTGGATGAGTGTCCTCTGGTGGATGCGTGTCCTCTGGTAGATGCGTGTTTTCTGGTGGAGGCGTGTCCTTCTGTGGATGCGTGTCCTCTGGTGGATGTGTGTCCTTTGGTGGATGAGTGTCCTCTGGTGGATGCGTGTCCTCTGGTAGATGCATGTCCTCTGGTGGATGCGTGTCCTCTGGTAGATGCGTGTCCTCTGGTGGAGGCATGTCCTCCTGTGGATGCGTGTCCTCTGGTAGATGCGTGTCTTACTGTGGATACGTGTCCTCTGGTGGATGCTTGTCCTCCTGTGGATGTTTAACCTCTGGTGGATGCATGTCCTCTGGTAGATGCGTGTCCTCTGGTGGATGTGTGTCCTCTGGTGGATGCGTGTCCGCCTGTGGATGCGTGTCCTCCTGTGGATAAGTGTCCTCTGATGGATGCGTTTCCTCCTGTGGATGCGTGTCCTCCTGTGGATCTTTAACCTCTGGTGGATGCGTGTCTTCAGGTGGATGCGTGTCCTCTGGTAGATGCGTGTCCTACTGTGGAATCGTATCCTCTGGTCGATGCGTGTCCTCCGGTGGATGCGTGTCCTCCTGTGGATGTTTAACGTCTGGTGGATACGTGTCCTCTGTCGATGTTTGTCCTCTGGTGGATGTGTGTCCTCTGGTGGATGTATGTCTTCTAGTGGATGCTTGTCCTCTGGTGGATGTGTTTCCTCTGGTGGATGCGTGTCCTCTGATGGATGCGTGTCCTCCTTTGGATGCGTGTCCTCTGGTGGATGAGTGTGCTCTGGTGGATGCATGTCCTCTGGTGGATGCGTGTCCTCTGGTGGATGTGTGTCCTCTGGTGGATGCGTGTCCTCCTGTGGATGCGTGTCCTCTGGTGGATGCGTGTCCTCTGGTAGATGCATGTCGTACTGTGGATACGTGTCCTCTGGTGGATGCGTTTCCTCCTTTGGATGCGTGTCCTCCTATGGATGTTTAACCTCTGGTGGATGCATGTCCTCTGGTGGATACGTGTCCTCTGGTGGATGTGTGTCCTCAAGTGGATGAGTGTCCTCTGGTGGATGCGTGTCCTCTGGTAGATGCGTGTCTTACTGTGGATACATGTCCTCTTGTGGATGCGTGTCCTCCTGTGGATGCGTCACCTCCTGTGGATGTTTAACCTCTGGTGGATGCATGTCCTCTGGTAGATGCGTGTCCTCTGGTGGATGTGTGTCCTCTGGTGGATGCGTGTCCGCCTGTGGATGCGTGTCCTCCTGTGGATGAGTGTCCTCTGATGGATGCGTGTCCTCCTGTGGATGTTTAACCTCTGGTGGATGCATGTCCTCTGGTGGATGCGTGTCCTCTGGTAGATGCGTGTCCTCTGGTGGATGCGTGTCCTCTGGTAGATGCGTGTCTTCTGGTGGAGGCGTGTCCTCCTGTGGATGTGTGTCCCCTGATGGATGCGTGTCCTCCTGTGGATGCGTGTCCTCTGGTGGATGCGTGTCCTCTGGTAGATGCGTGTCTTACTGTGGATACATGTCCTCTGGTGGATGCGTGTCCTCCTGTGGATGCGTGTCCTCCTGTGGATGTTTAACCTCTGGTGGATGCGTGTCCTCCTGTGGATGCGTGTCCTCCTGTGGATGTTTAACATCTGGTGGATGCGTGTCCTCTGTCAATGTTTGTCCTCTGGTGGATGTGTGTCCTCTGGTGGATGTATGTCTTCTAGTGGATGCTTGTCCTCTGGTGGATGTGTGTCCTCTGGTGGATGCGTGTCCTCTGATGGATGCGTGTCCTCCTGTGGATGCGTGTCCTCTGGTGGATGAGTGTCCTCTGGTGGATGCGTGTCCTCTGGTAAATGCGTGTCCTCTGGTGGAGGCGTGTCCTTCTGTGGATGCGTGTCCTCTGGTGGATCTGTGTCCTCTGGTGGATGAGTGTCCTCTGGTGGATGCGTGTCCTCTGGTAGATGCATGTCCTCTGGTAGATGCGTGTCCTCTGGTGGAGGCGTGTCCTTCTGTGGATGCGTGTCCTCTGATGGATGCGTGTCCTCTGGTAGATGCATGTCCTCTGGTGGATGCGTGTCCTCTGGTAGATGCGTGTCCTCTGGTGGAGGCGTGTCCTCCTGTGGATGCGTGTCCTCTGATGGATGCGTGTCCTCCTGTGGATGCGTGTCCTCTGGTGGATGCGTGTTCTCTGGTATATGCGTGTCTTACTGTGGATGCGTGTCCTCCTGTGGATGTTTAACCTCTGGTAGATGCATGTCCTCTGGTAGATGCGTGTCCTCTGGTGGATGTGTGTCCTCTGGTGGATGCGTGTCCTCCTGTGGATGCGTGTCCTCCTGTGGATGCGTGTCCTCCTGTGGATGTTTAACCTCTGGTAGATGCATGTCCTCTGGTAGATGCGTGTCCTCTGGTGGATGTGTGTCCTCTGGTGGATGCGTGTCCTCCTGTGGATGCGTGTCCTCCTGTGGATGCGTGTCCTCCTGTGGATGTGTATCCTATGAGACAGACTATGACGATGTAATACTCTAAATAACAGAGACTCGACTCGTGTTGATTCGGTTTGGGGTGATATTCCCCCGCCTTCACACAATGGAGGTCCTGAGAGTCAATATTACTGTTTTACGCTGAAGGGCTTCAATCTCACACCCCAGCAGTAAAGCCAGTCCTCCCTCTTTTTCACATCCCCTCCTCCATTCATCCCCACGGCTTGACATTTCCTCTCTCGCTGTCACCCTCACTTCCTGTCGTCTCTCTCTAACCTCAGACCGGCAGCACATTCTCGCCATTAATTGAATAATGAATACCTCTCATTAGCCTGTTTTTAATTATTTCCTGGCCCCGAGTATAAACTCATCAATCGTTCTCAGCCTTGCTCACAAACCGCCTCTAAAGCTGAGGGCTGGAGGAGCAGCTGTCCGGTTCCATCAGTGGTTCCTAATGAGGCCACAGTCAGAACCGACCCAGTGCTGACTTTCGGCACCGACAGTCCCAGAACCCATTCGGCTCCTTTAGCGTCCTTGTGTGACTCAAAGGGAGGAGCAGGGGAGCCGATCTCCCGCTGGAACTGCTTCCTGCCGGACCTCTGGTTATCACGTGTCCGACCGCCGGTTGGATGGTGAGTTGCACTTGAAGGACTTCATTATGTATGACACAGATTCCGCTCCAGAGTTCTGTTGAACAATATCCAGCCCGGTTTTTTGCTCTCACATGTGACACCAGCTACTGATGGTTCTGGTATCCACTCGGTCGGTCCTGCTGTGTTTATGATCCGCCTCTTTGCATAAATGTGCTTTTAGTGTTTTCATGTTGTCTTCTTCGTTGTGCTTGTCTTTTCTTTTCTTCACGCTCACATTTGATTGATTTCTGTTTGCTTTTATTTGTTTCTTGCGGTTCTGTTGGCTTGCATGTTGCCATGTCCAGTTTGAATGTAACCAGACAGTCAGCAGATCCATGGGCTTCCAGTTCAACAAAGGTAAAGTGAACCCACTCACCCACTGTCACCCGTTTTTCACCGCCCACAGAAAGTCCGTCGCACCCACAGAACCACAGTCTCCATTCCATCCAAACCCCGAGTGGTTCCAATCCAGCAGCACCGTCTCCTTCACACGGTCACATGGTGTTTGTGCTTACCAACAGTTTTCTTCATCCAGTCCTCCTATCAGAACCTCGTATCCTCCCTGAACCTTCAGATAGTGGACATTTATCAGACGCTTTTATGACTGATTCTGTCCTGGAGTTCTGGAGCCATGGTGCTCGGTACCATGACTCCAGAACCAAAATGGGGAAACGAGTGAACATTGTGCAGGTCCACCATCAGTGAGTGACATCACACATCACTAGTTCAGTCACAAATTCTGATCAATAGAAGAAGGGAAGGTAGTATGGATACATACACCAAATCAGCCAAAAAATGATAACCACCTCATATTCTTTAAGCCCCACTTTTGCCAAGTAGCATCTCTGCCTCCTTCAATCGTGGACTCTGCAAGAGTTTTACTGGTGTGAAGGTTCTGATAGATGTATCTGTAATACTGACATCGACATTGACATGAATGGAAGTACCAAATGTTTCCAAACAGACACAGTGCCTATCAGAACCAGCATGAACTTCATGAAGATCAGCTCGCTTTCACTCCTCGTGTTCACCGAGGAGAGAAGTCTTGACCACCCAGGTTCCTGTTGTCTTTTTGTTTGCCCATTTTTCTGCTTCCAACACAAGAACTCAAAGACGAAAAGGTCCGTTGCTGCTTATGTCTCGCGTTCTGACAGGTGTCCCGGTAATCATGTGATCCCTCCAGTGATGCTGATCCAATCATTTATTCCGGGACCTACTGTTTTGTCTGTTTCTAATTATCTGCTGACATATGATCATACTAGTATTATTGTGTCAGTAACTTGTAGAGTAACTTTATTTATTCAACCACACATCAACCTAAAGTATCAAACTGTTTTAAACACAGTGAGCTTTACACTTTATTCCGATTCTTCACTTGAAGGCAAATGAGAAGATCACACAGTGGATCACGGCGCCCTTGGGCAATGTGCAAATAAGTGTTTTTAATTAAAAGAGGTGAATGTAAAGCGCCCATAAATCCACCAAAGAGTTTGTCTTTGAGTCCAACAGAACACAAAATCAACTCCTCGAGATTCCCAGCGCTCACACAGAACTTTCTCCCTCTGTTGCTCCTCACTGCCAGAATCCTGCATCAGCAGGTTTTCACTGTAGGGATCCATTCGCCTCCAGAATGAAGGCGGACTAGCATTCAGAAAGTACACAGACACCTTCTCAGTCCAAAGACTTCATCTCGGTTTCTCCAGGTTCTTGCCCTGGTGTCGCAGGAATCACAACATGTCAAATGTCTGCAACTTATTGGATTTAAAAATAACAACCATAAGCCCGAAAATCCAAACAGAATTGTCTCCATAGGCATCAGTTTGTATATAAAAGGAAGAATCGCAGGACCGTAAAAACTATTGACTACTGCAGAGGTGCAGCAGGACGGTTTATGTGTGGAAGCCAGAGGCAGAACCTCTAGTGTCAGCAAGGTCCACTTTATAGCCCGGCTTTAACTCTTTAATGGGTTGTTAAGGCGTGCGGTACCACATCAATAATACAGACGGTGTTTCCACGCACCAACAACCACTTACTTATCCTCTTCCAACATCATTTAAAGCAGCAGCTCCGAAGCCTCCTGCACAGTCAGAACCCAACTCCTTCACGCTGGCACGTCGTGGGCCTTCCTCCTCTGTCATCTTTTGGTGTTATGGTTTCTGTTGTAGAATCTCTGGGCCCGGTTTCAGGGCGATCGGGCTCACCTTTCATGTCGGATCTCTGTCTGTTGCTTTGTTCATGAGGTTAGACCGATGCAGGTAGACAGGAAGGAACATGTGAAAGTACAAAGCAACAACTTCCTGTTTACCTGCTGGAGGTGTGGGAACTATTCTGTTTCTCAGGCCAGAGCTGTCCGTGACTATGAACCACCCCTCCCACTCCCCTCTCCTCCCTTTTGTCTGTCTCTTCTCACCTCCTCATCTTCCTCCTCCCATTTCATCACCACAGACGGAAAAGAGACGGAGCATTTCATCTGCCGGAGGTGAAAAGAACTCGTGGAGTGTAAGTAGAGGGCTTCCTGGCAGACAGAAGGAGAGGGCGAGGGATGAGATGGGGCTTTGGCATGCAGGAGGTGGAGGCAGCAGAGATGCTGAGAGGAATGGTAGACGAGCAGTGGCAGCACAATCGTGTTAGCCGACTCTCCCGGGGATAAAGTTGGGTTTAACTGCAGCATTACGCACACTCCTGCATCACAAAATGTTCCTTCGCCAGCATTTAACATGCAAATTGGCTTCCAGATTATGCTTTTGTATCCATTTTACCAACTGTCAGGCTGTGGCGCAGGAAGAATGATAATCAGCCAGATATTGCCCCCTAGCGCTGCAGCGCCGATCCTGACTCCACTCAGAGGGTCGGTACCGCTCAGTGAGCTATATTTGTGCAAACTGTTTGAAATGAATGGATGGGGGGATTTTAGCAACAGAGCATGGAAATATATAGATAGGAAAAGAAAAGGAGCTGAAGTGGATAACGGCCGTGACGACGTGGCGTCATGTACTCTACTCTCAAATGCACTTCTGAAAACAGATATTTTAGCGTTCATGTTATCTGAATGATGATCCATGATGGCCATCATGTGACACGTGATGAATCCTCTAATTCTGTTCGGCTCATCAGAACCTATAGTACATATGCTCCTCGTGCCTGATAAAGGCAGACCAGAGTCCCTGATTACTGCTGGGATGAAAATGTTCTGGTTTGGAGACAAGAGCCCTTTAAGTGAATAAATGAATGAATGAATGAATGAATCAATGAATGAATCAATGAATCAATGAATGAATCAATGAATCAATGAATGAATGAATGAATGAAGAGTTGTACTTCTCGGAGGAACAGCTCCATGATTGGAACATCAACATCAGGGAGAGTTTGATTTGGCTGTTTACAGGAAGTTGATATTTGCACGGCTAACAGACAGATCAGCCTGTTTGGGTCCATGTTCTTATCCTTCTATCGCTAATACTTTTCCTACTCACGTCATGCATGAACTGATCTTGATGTTGTGCATATGGTCAAGGCAGAGTAAGAACATTTCTGAGAGCCTTATCACACTGCCGGTACAACAATCCCAATCCTTATGGAACTGGACTTCTTGTTGGACGTTGGGGACGTTTCACCTCTAACCCACTTCTCATCTCAGTCCTCCAGTCCAGAGCTGAGGAAGCCTCTTGGATGAGAGGTGAAACATCTTCAGCTTCAAACAAGAAGTCCAGCTGCTTTGGATCTGAGCCTCCAGGATTGGGAGGACAGAATGCTCTGATGGTAAAGCAGAACAGCAGAAAACAGCCGTTCATCTCCAGCGGCATCTGCTGTGGTGAAGTTAGTGGAGGAGGTCTGTTATCTTTCAGGGCTGAGAAGATAGAAGCAGAGTTGACTGAAAGATTAAAATACCAGCACATGTCCTCCTGCTTTAACATCGTCCATCATCTGAGGAAACACTGATGCTAGTTTGCTCAGTTTAGGAAAAGAAAAACAAACGGCTGAACATTCTTAGGAAGCTGAAGCGGTCTGCTGTTTGAACATGGAGGACTTCTGCAGACGCACCCTTCTCTTGGTCAGAACCTTCTCATGTTGATGACCACAGAGATGGGCGAGCTTTAAAGACGTTGAGGTTGAGTTTAGCTCCTCTCATTTACAGGTTATTCTTCCTCACATGTCTTCCCTGTCTTCCCTCTCTGACAGGAGAAGTCAACCGTGGAGGACCAGAGCTCCTGGGACAGCTTCAAGACCATGAACCCCGAGCTGTCCATCGTGCCTGGAGAGCAGAAAGACCGGATGGAGCTGCACAATAAGAACTGGGATTCCTCTTCTGCCAACACACCGGACTCATCAGAAGGAGACTTTCAGACTGAGGTGTGAGAGACAGACGTTCAACTCTTGAAGACACACCTGTTCATGCCAAGATCCAGAGATCCAGAACCTTTGAGAAGACATATATAAGTATGAGATGTTTGGCAAAGATCTCACATGCTCTGCTCCCCATCTCCTGCAATCTGCTCTCTGGTTGCCATTCTGTGTTTGTTTACTACTCGCTGACAGACGTGGAAGAAGACTGTTCTACTCTATATTTTCACAGAGACAACTGAAAAGAAAGAACAGGATCCTGAAACGTCTGAGACGGACGCAAGTTTTTACACGGAGAGCAGAAAAGAAAAAAACAACTAGAAGAACTTAATTATCAGAAAATGTCTTGATTTTATTTCGGAGAAAAAAAATCTCTTTCAGCTGTTTGATGATGGGGCGTATTTCAGCACCATTAGGTTATTTTTTATACAAAGGGGAGAAAATGTGGTTTTTCACACTGAAGCCCAGACATTTCTTTTCTTCTCCATCTAATTCCTGACGAAAACATGCCGTCTCTCTCCCCCCTTTTTATTTCATTTCTTGTCTTTGGTGGCTCCAGGTGGAGTGATGAGGGGATGGAGGTTGAAGAAGTTATGAAGGGATGGAGGATGCTGGGATGAAGGGAATGAGGATGAAGGGGATGGAGGATGAAGGGATGGAGGGATGAGGGGATGAGGGTATTTGAGATGAAGGGATGGAGGTGATGAAGGGATGAGGGAATGGAGGTGTGAAGGGATGAGGGGATAAAAGGATGGAGGATGAGGGTATTTGGGATGAGGGGGTGGAGGAGATGAAGGGATGAGGGGATGGAGGATGAAGGCATGAGGGCTTTTGGGATGAGGGGATGGAGTAGATGAAGGGATGAGGGAGTGGAGGTGTGAAGGGATGGTGGGGGGGTGGAGGTGCTACTCAATGATATTTGCCATTCTTTCTTCTTTAAACGGTTCCGGTTCTACAGGGCCGTCCTCTCCTCTCACTTCCAGTCCGTGGACGTTGTGTCCTCCTTTGTTAATTTTATATGCTTTAGTTAAAGATGTCCTCCTCGATGCTTTGAGACGTTTAATAGAAGAAAAAAAATACAATTGAAAGGACTACCTGAGTTGTGTCCGATGATCTAACTGATCCAAATGAAATGATTTACTTTCATTGTTTATTTTTCTTTGTGATGCCTTTTCATAATCTTTCATTTCCTGTGAGAATGAACCCACGCAGAACTTCAGAAAGAACTTAAAATAACACAACCATACGGACGCCAGCGAGCTCCGATGAACCAACCATGTGCTCCTGGTCAGATGGACAGGAAGGACATCAAAGCCTTTGGAGACTGGAACATCTTCTTGCATTTGGGCATCCACCGCCACAGCGCCACCAGGAGGAAAGGAATGTTTCTGATGGTTTCCAGCACATCTAAAATCCCCAATATCTCTCATCTGACACAAGGTACCATTATTGATCAGATCAGCAGAACCTGCTGAGACACAGAGCACAGATGGATTAGTTCTGGGCTCATGTGACCAGAAGAGGCGTTAAAGCCAACAGAACCTGAGCTCTGCCCCAAAGAACCCTAGTGTGGTTTGAAGATACTTCTTTTTCCTCTAAAACCCCCCCTGCATTTCTCCTCCACCTCATCCGGCCAGTGATTTATGGAATCTCCAAGTCAGCCATGAGGTCAGATGTGGATTATTTTCCCATCAGCCCCGGAGGATGTCTGATACCTTCTGGTTGACATTCAAAGCAGGTCACATGAATCCATCAGGGTGGAGAAACCCTCCGTAGGGTGGAGAGAGTTGTCCAGAATCACGTGGTGAGGAAGCTACAGGCCGACAGAGATGCAGAGTGTAGAAAACAGTAATCATCTGGGGACGGTGATTCGTCCCGACATTTTCCAGTGCAGCCCTCCAACCATCTGCTCAAAGATCTCTCACGAGGTGAGGGAGCAGCGGGGCAGATGGTGCGATGAGTGTGGTCCTTCTAACCTTCCAAGCTAATCAGCTGATAGTCCAACCTTCAGCCCACTGGCCCTCAGGAGATGAGTAGCTCCAGCCTCACATGGATTAAGGTCACTTTCACCTGACCTTATTTGATCTACTCCACAGCGTTTACCTGAACGAAGCACTTATCTCTTCAGGAATCTCCTACCAAGCCTTGTTCCCATGGATGCTCTTGATTTTTGATTTATTTCTGTTTGGCTGTGAGGATCCTGGCAGGTTTCTCCTGTGGAAGCTTCATCTCTTGATTTCACTTCCAGTCCGAGAGGATCCAGCTTCATGGAGACATTCTAAGTCACCACAGAATCCTCTCCCCCACATGATGAACGCAAACGTCGAGGCACGAAGGTTACGCTAACAGCTCGCCATCCTGCTTTTATTGTGTTTGAAAACCTTCCAATGGAAATCCAATTTTTCAGCTTAACTCCAGACGGAAGCTCAGAAACAGCTGCGCTCACCTGAACCTCCACCCACAGCCTCCAATCTGAGCGAACGCTCCAACCATCCAACATTCCAGCGGATGCCTCGATCAGAAGACTTTATTCCCTCCTTTGGTCTTTTATACATACGATTGTACAAAGTAGTCCTCTAACGTTTTCATAGTGTCCTTTTATATGGAAAATAAATTTTGAAATCGATCTCCGTGTCTCGTGTGTTTGCGAGTTGCTTCAAGGAGAAGTCCTGATGCAGCGTACCTCATGTTTCATGAGGTCACTGCGGGCGCCAGAAGCACTGAACCGGAACGTGACCACGGGACCGGCTGCAGAGTCTGAACGTGGTAGAGCAGCGGTTTAGAAGATGGGAAAAGTCATGAAACGCAGAGATTATATCACTTTAATTCTCAAGTATAAATTCTATATGTGTATAAACTATAAACTATAATCTATTTGTATAAACATTTATGCTGATAATGTTCCTCCACCTAATGTGGTTCTGTTTTGTAACTTATGAGGAAGCTGGACAGCTTTGAAGTCCGGTCGGAAATGCCGGGGTTCAGGAACTTAAGGCAATGGCAGTGTGCATGCCTCACTATTCTACATTTGCCCTCCAAGGGGCTTGTGGGTAATTAAGTGCGGATGAGTCGGCCCATGGAGCTGACATCACTCACCCTGGATTTGTACTCCAACCGGAGCTTCCTCGGGAAGGGAGGGGGTGAGAGGGGTCAGAGGGGAAACAGATTACAGAATCCGACCCGAAGGACAAACTGCACGGAGACGAGTGAAAGTGAGGAGAGCCTTCACGCTGACCAGAGGCTTCTGGGTAATAATATTTTGCTCATGTTACCTAAGGAGCAATGGTCTTCACAGAAGAAGGACACAGGTGACAGACGGTCCAGCAGAACCCTCCTGTTGGCGTCGCCTGCTGTTTGATGTCATAACAAAGACCGGACTAAGTATTAGACGTTTCGGAAAAACTGGGGTTGTGCCTTTAAATCCATTCCTCCATGTTGGGATTGCTGCCATGTTTTGTCTCTGACCCGGTTCAGACTTGGTTTTAAGATGCATTTTGGGCGATAGGATCACAAGCAGATGGCGGGACACATCGACGTTTACACCTGTGTCCGTCACGCGTCCCCAGATTTTCTTAGCCAGCTAGCAGGGGCTAACTAACAGCCTGAAGATGTTTCAAGAGCTAATATTCATATCCGGAATCTCCAGCTGTTGAGAATGACTGGACAAAATTATTTGTGACAGGCTAAAGAACGTAAGCTCTTTCAAGCGGCTGTCTTTGTCCCGCGTATCTGCCTAAATAACCACTATGTCAATCAACGATGATTTGTCCCCCATTACGTCCTCCTCAGAGACACATCAGTACACATTAAAGTAAAAACTACAAAGTACATGTAGTCAAAGTGTCGCAGACCATCTCTGCGAGTGGTATGAGTGATTGGATCACAATGGGTCTTGGTGGTCGTTTGCCGTGGTATTTAGCGACGTGTCTCCGTGTCCACTTGTGATCCAAACGCCCAGAACGCATTTTAAACCCAATTGTAAACAGAGTTGACTTGAAAACGCTGTCCAGTACTGTGACATCATCATCCTCAAGAGAAGACTTATCAATTTGATAGTGACAACTTTTCTGTTAAATATATAAGTCTTCACTTCAGCAACTGGGTTTGACGACCCGCGACGGGTTGATGATTCACTCATTCATCCTCCAAACATAGTCAGAAATACAGTTATTCCTACCCACTGGCCATGGACAGCAGACCTCTGAAGGTACTGCTGTGGTATCTGGTACCAAATCATCCGCAGTAGATCCCTTAAGTACTATAAGTCGTGAGGGGTAGCCTCCATGGATAAGACTTGTTTGTCTAGGAAATTCCACTGTTGCTGGACTGGACTGACATGGATGTTCTGGGGGACCAGTCCGGAGCCTGAACTGGTTTTGTGTTCCTCAACATTCCTGCAGTGAGTCAGGGACCTTTTACACTGATGCATCTTCTCTTCTCTGATGTTTGGCTGAACAGCTCATTCCCACCCACCCTGTTACTAAAATATTTGTCCCAGTTAGTTATCCTGTTGTACCCCATCCAATTATACTCTCATTCTTCCAAAAACTCTTTCCACAAAACTCTCTCCAAAAAACTCTCTCCTAAAAACTCTCTCCCAAAATGATCTCTGCAAAACTCTCTTCCACAAACTCTTCCCACAAAACTCTCTCCACAAAACTCTCACCCAAAAAATCTCTCCTCAAAAATGTCTCCACAAAACTCTCTTTCCAAAACTCTTTGCCCAAAACTCTCTCCACAAAACTCTCTCCCCAAAACTCTCTCCACCAAAACTCACTACCAAAAAGTCTCTCCACAAAACTCTCTCCACAAAACAATTTCCCCAAAACTCTCTCCCCAAAACTCTCTCCACCAAAACTCACTCCCAAAAACTCTCTCCACAAAACTCTCTCCACAAAACAATTTCCCCGAAACTCTCTCCACAAAACTCTCTCGAACCAAAACTCACTCCCAAAAACTCTCTCAACAAAACTCTCTCCACAAAACTCTCCCCAAAATTCTCTTAACAAAACTGTCCCCAAAAAACTCTCTCAACAAAACTCTCCCCAAAAAACTCTCTACTAAACTCTCCCCAAAAAACTCTCCGCACAAACCCCCCCCCAAAAATTCTCCACAAACTCTCTCCACAAAACTCTCTCCACAAAACTCTCCCCACAAAACTCTCTCCGCAAAACTCTCCCCACAAAACTCTTACCACAAAACTCTCCCCAAAACTCTCTCAACAAAACTCTCCCCACAAACCCTCTCCCCAAAAATTGTCCCCACAAAACTCTCCCCACAAAACTCTCTCCGCAAAACTCTCCCCACAAAACTCTTACCACAAAACTCTCCCCAAAACTCTCTCAACAAAACTCTCCCCACAAACCCTCTCCCCAAAAATTGTCCCCACAAAACTCTCTCCACAAAACTCTCTCCACAAAACTCTCTCCACAAAACTCTCTCCCAAAAACTCTCTCCACTATTCCTCTCCAAAAAACTGTCCCCAAAACACTCTCTCCACAAAATTCTCTTCCCAAAACTCTCTCCAAAAAACTTTCTCTACAGAACTCACCCAAAACTCTCTTCCAAAAACTCTATACACACAACTCTCCCTACAAAATCTTCCCACAAAACTCTCACCAAAACAAAGTCTCACCAAAAAACTCTCTCCCAAAACCTAGACGAGAACACCTCTCTCCCCTTCGGCGCGAGCGGCAGCTTCACTCTAGCCTGGCACACATTTAAAGTCCAATACCTCAGTAGAACTGCTTAAACTCTGCTCGGCAGTCCTGGCCTGAGTGGGTCGGACCTACGGTGGAAACGACTCGTTTTGGATTTGTTTTATGTGGATGTGTACAGCTGACCCGCCGACCCGTTCATTCATCTGGATCACAACAACAAATCCATCAGAACCCAGCTTGTTTTTACCGAGACAAGACCAGCTGCTACCCGACATTAACAAACAACCCAAACTCTTTAAAGTTCCATAAACCTTCTGTTCTCTTGTAAACCAGTCAAGGGCAGACTTTCAATGGGAACTCTGGTTTCTTCTCCTAGGAGCCGTTTCTGAGGCTGGAAGATCTCAGCCAGACGTTCACTCTGTCCTCATGTAACATTTACATCAAACACCGTAGGCCGTTCTTCTCATTATGTCAGAAATAACAAACTGTAGGCGCTCACGCCTCGAAAAGAAAACCTCAACATACAGAAGAGCAGAAGTTCACCTTCAATACGTAACGTTCATTTCATCTCTCCTCTCCTGCGAGCCGGAAGCTTCTGCTGCTCCAGCCTCAGGGTGAAGCCGGCCATGACCCCCAACTCAATGAGAGCATTACTGTGCACATGGAATTCATTACCCTCACCGTGGTACACGGGTGGAGGTTGGTGGACAGAGGGCAGACAGGTGGAGCGGGTGGGTGTCAGACAAAGATATTTTAAAGATATTTTAGAGTAAATTTAATATTAGAAACTTTATAACCATAAAAGTAAAAAAAATAGGAACATTAGAAAGAATATATACATTAGAGACACTAGAAACAATAGGAGAATATGAAATAATAGAAACAATAGTATGATAGAAACAAGAGAAGCAAGAGAAAAATAGAAATATTGGAAATATTACAAAAATAGAAACATTAGAAAACATGGAAATATTACAAAAATAGACACATTAGAAAACATGGAAACATTGGAAAAGGTAGAAGCAATAGAAGCAGTAGAATAATTAAAAGATATTATAACAATAGAACCAATAGAATAAATACTAACTGTACAAACGTTAGAAACTTTCTAAACCTTTAAAACATTTTAACAATAAAAACAATAGAAAAATAGAAAAGTAGAAACAATTGAAACATTGCAAAAACTAGAAACATTGGAAAAACTAGAAACATTGGAAAAACTAGAAACAATAGAAAAAGAAAATATTAAAGAAATTGATCATTAGAAACATTTGAAAAAGAAATAATAGAAGAATTTAAACTATAGAAATATTAGAAGCATCAGAAACAATAGAAATATTGGAAATTCTGGAAAAATTGAAAATAATAGAAACATTAGAAACAATAGAAACATTTGGAAAAATTTAAAAATTGGACATAATAAAAACAATAGAAACATTAGAAACAATGACAACATTAGAAACAATAAAACATTTATAATAATAGAAGCAATGGAATCATTGGAAATATGATGAACTTTTAAACAGTATAACAATATAATCATAAGAAATATTTAAAAATGAAAATAATAGAAACAATAAAGACAAAAACATTGGAAACATAAGATGAAGCAGTTTGAAGGTCAGTTAACTGAAGCTGGAGCAGGTAATATACTTAAAGAACATATGTCAATACAATACGATACACTGTTAATGACTTTTAATAACTGCTAATGACTAAAACTAGAGTTTTAGACTACGGTTTACTTTTCGCACAACTTTATGTACAAATCAATGTTTTACAAAGTTATGAGAAATTGATCCACTGGACTCAAAAATAAAAGGACTGGGGATAATATAATAATAATAATAATAATAATAATAATAATAATAATAACAATAATAATACATTTAATTTATAACATACTTTACATTTGGATTAAATCTCAAAATGCTAAGAATAAACATGATGTCACTGGAGGAGATCGGGAACACAGAAGGAGATCAGGTACACTGGAGGAGAAAGGTACACAGAAGGAGAACCGGTAGACTGGAGGAGATCAGAAACACAGAAGGAGATTAGGTACACTTGAGGAGATCAGGTACACTGGAAGAGATCAGATACACAGAAGGAGATCAGGTTCACTGGAGGAGATCAGGTACACTGGAAGATATCAGATACACAGAAGGAGATCAGGTTCACTGGAGGAGATCAGGTACACTTGAGGACATCAGGAACATAGAAAGAGATCAGTTACCATGTGGGAGATCAGGTACACAGATGAAGAACATGTACACTTGAGGAGGTCAGGTACCCTGTAGGAGATCAGGTACACTGGAGGAGATCGGGTACACTCACGGAGGTCATCAAAAGTAAAGCGAAGCAAATGGATCAATGCAAGTCGTACAAACACCTGAAGACCCTGACCCTTGGTTCTTTGGTTTAGCAGCAGAACCTTATCATATTCATCAAGAAGATGGTTGGGAGTCACCTCCTCAGCGCCATGAAACTGCCTTCATGGTTCAGGCTGTGGAAATGAGTCAGCTGGTGTCAGCGTTCAGACTGGACACGACTGCAGAACTCAGAACTGCTGCAGTCAAACCAGTTGGAGTAAAATATTATTCACACAAACCTAAAAAACATTGTTCTCCTTTTCACTTTATTTCCACTCACCAAAGTTTCCATCATGGCTCCTCTATGATTTTCAGACTTCGTTTTGTGCATCTACCTGGCTCCAAACTGTCAGAAAACCTTTTTCCTTGCTTGATTCTAGACACTCAAAGCACCAACAGGTCCGGTCCTCAACGTCTCATCCTCAGTTTCTTTGTTTTTCTACAAGAACCATAGAGATCCAGAAAAAATGCCAGACTGTCGATGGACATTGATTTAAAGCTGAAGTTTCTGCCGACAAAAATATTTCATTTTATATTTCCTGAAAACAAAAGGATGATATATTAGTAAAAGACTGGAATAGAATATCCGGTAAAACTACGCGGCCATCCAGCTACCCTGCGGAGAAATATAAAATATATGGAGATATTTAATTTGAGTGGAAGCAGGAGCAGGTCGAAGAAGAAGAATGTGTCCTCACAGGTTCTGACAGGTTCTTGTTTAGTGGTTGGAGTCAACAAGCGTGTGAAGCATGTTTCTTCACCTCCATGTTCAGAGAGCTGCTCAGCAGAAGAAGCTCCAGTGGCTCAAACTAATATCCTCCTCTTTTGGAAAACAAGGCTTCACAGTGAAGTTAATCATAAATAGCAGTCCTAGAGAATTAAGAAAACCATAACCTTCAAACTCGTTATGAGGTTGTGTGGTGATGAAGACAACTAGAAGCCATGGTGGAAATGAATTTGCTTGAGAATGAGCTGAATGAAATGAACTCTATTTGTAACAGAGTTGAAAATTAATTTTGTAATGTTTGCTATAAATTATATTGTATTTCTATTTTTCTTGTAATGTTTAGTTTTGTATTTGAAATACCTTTATAATGTAATTTTATTTATTTTTACAAGAACTTGTGGGATTAAGATCCTCCTGGCTTTCCGTAGCTACTCACGGTTTTCCCTCACATTGCTGGATGCACTGCTGAAATGAGCTGCCGCTTCATTTATGTTTTTCCGCTGACAAATTTAATCGTTTTCTTCATTGACCTTGCTCTTAGGTACATACTGCTAAAGGTAATTCATGGTCATTTGTGCTGGATTTAACCATGAGGTTTCTGGTCAATTTGAATTAACTTCATTGGTAGCGATTAGTACAACGGCGGGAATCTGTGATCATGTGACCAATGTGGCTTGATTCTCTAAGAGAATTATATTTTGTATGTCTAGAGGCAGATGTACAAAGAGAATAACCAGGAGATTTGATGAGTGTTCTTTTGTTGCACAGGAGCTAATAAATATGGAAAAACTTCAGTAGTTCTCGCTCTTCTGTAACATCTGCATCTGTTACCTCTGGAAAACACTTCATTCCACGAGCGGAACACGGAGTGACTTTATCGGGCACCATGTTTGTATTAATGAGCGTGGTATAGTGACGGTAAATCTATCTCAGGAGGAAACGTCCAGTCGAGACGACTGTGGTCCAACTTTAGGAGCTTTATGGAAACTGTAATAAGGCCAAGAACATCCCATCTGAGAGCAATCAGAAGTCTGGCAGCAAATTCAGAAAGTACAAATCCATTCACATGAATCCTGGAAAGACGGGAGCAAAAACATCTTCAGTAAATGTAATCTTTGTGTTTGCCCTTTAGAATCTGTGGTTGCAGACTGACGGTAACAGAGGTGAAGTCTATGTCTGGAGAAGTAACCCAAACACAGGTTCTGACAATCTCACAAGACAAAAAACTCCACTCTGACTTCTTACTCTGC
This sequence comes from Lophius americanus, assembly GCA_037951165.1. Classification (NCBI taxonomy): domain Eukaryota; kingdom Metazoa; phylum Chordata; class Actinopteri; order Lophiiformes; family Lophiidae; genus Lophius; species Lophius americanus. The sequence continues at coordinate 324,813 of JBBDHG010000428.1, forward strand.
CGTTACCGTGGAAGGGGGGGGGCTGGTCCGTCTGACATTTCAAGATGACTTCCTGCTTCAGTGATGAAATGTCCGATTATCCAGGCACATCCATCAAAGTCTGGAAGAGTTTCTCACCCGCCGACACGAAAACCATCATCACTGCTTGAGGTGGTCCTCATTTCCTGTTTAAGATCTGCCAACACAGCAGATGCAATTACAGATGCAATTACAGAAAAAAGGAGAAAAAACCATGAAAGAAACATTTAATTAGAATACAGTTACATTCAGAAAATTAGGGAGTACAAGCATTACAATTTTAAAATAGAGAATGATAAACCAACATCGCTCAAGTCAGCTGATGTTATGATACAGTCGACTCGCCTGGCCATGGTCCCCATGGCTTCTTGTAGAAACGTGCGTTCACTGGGTGGAACAACTTTTTGTCTTTAAATCAGAAGAAGGAGGAAAAACATCATGGAACAAGTTCTGCCTTCAAGCTGTAAACATTCTGTCTTTATCCGAGTACTGCTAGAACAACTGCTTACAGTAGCTACACAGGTACCCAGTAAGGCAACGTTAGTGTTAGCTAGCTAACTAACGACCGACCGCTAACGGAAAGTACCATTACATCCAGTAAGATAAAGTTAACGATAGTTAGCTAGCTAGCAACCACTAACGGTAGCTACAAAACATCCGATGAGCTAATGTTAAAGTTAGAACTTTGTGAACTTTATCCCGCATTCAACCCCTCAGCAGTGGGCGGAGTCTCGGAAGCGCCCGGGGAGCTGAGGTTTCAGGGTCTGGCTTAAGGACCCACGGCTTGTTGTGGCGGGGGCGGGGCTTGAACCCTGGTCTCCTGGTTGAGGGACGATGGCTCCACCCACTGCCATAAAGCCGCCCTAGTTAATAATCAATCAGGTAAAGACAAGAAGGAGATTTTATTTCTGCCATTGTGAACTTTACTTTTCTGTAAGCTCTTCCTTTAAGTCGGACTCTATTAACTCACTGCCTGAATTTACTTTCTAGTTTTTTATTTATTTCATTCCTTTGTTGTTGTTTTTTATTCAGTAAGACGGCGGGTTTGTTTAAAAATAGTGTGGCTGCTTTTATGTCTTTTATATTCATGTACTAAAACAGAAAGTTTTCTTTTTGCCTTGTAAAAAGAGTTTGTTGTTGTTTTGTAAACGGTTCCACAGGAAGTGGACTTTAATGGACACATGTTTTGGTACTGAGGTAATCCAAAAGTAAATGAAAGTGATCAAGTTAAATTTCTTTTAATTTGTTAAATTTAAATTAACAATAACTTTATTTTTGGATTATATTTTAAAGTAACCCTCCCAACCCAGTTTATATGGAATAGCAGATATTTATATTTATATCACTGTGAAATTGTATAAATATACTTCTTTATGCTTAAAGTATATCTTATCTTATTTCTTCGCTCTAAACATCACAGAGGGAAGAAACGCTGGTCATAAATTGTGTTTTTATGACGAATCGGTGAATAAAGTTTCAATATGAAACACAGAAAATCATAAAAGACTCAGTGAGTCTCCACCTACGACAAAGATGTCAGAGTGGAAACATAAGTAGTGTGTGATGGACACCCACCCACACACACATACAGACACAAACACACACACACACACACACACACAGACAAACACACAAAAAGACAAACACTATCACACACAGACAAACAGACACAGACAAACAAAGACACACACATACAGACAAAAACACACACATACAAACACACACGCACATACATATACAGACAAACTCACACACACACATACAGGCACACACACACACACACACACACATATACAGATAAACTCCCACACAAACAGAAAAACACACTTACAAAAAGACACACGCATAGACACACACAAACACATAGAGAGACATACAAATACACAGACACATACACACACACATTGACAGACACACACACACACACCTCTAGCCTATCCTAGCTCTGACTGCTCATCATCTCCACTGGGGAACTACGCCCCTTACCAGCTGACATCATCGGGATGCTTCCTGGACTGGAGAGGAATGATGAGGATGATGATGATGATGATGATGACATCGGTCTACGTTTGACCCCGGTTGAAGGAGTCAGAAAACAGAAAAACACTGTTAAAACTTCATAGTTTAGTCATGTTGACTTTTAGCGTCCGTGTACGTCAGCGTGTGATGACAGGGCAAAAAAAGTTTTCTCCTTAAAGAGTTTTGACCCGATCGACTTCAAATTTGGTAATAGACATGCAAACAACATAAATATTCAAAGTGATCTGAAAACTGGACTTTTTGTGGTTTGGTCTGGACAGTAGAATAATATTATTTGCGTCAGCCCGACAGTATATGACATGTTTTATATTATGATCCATTACGACCAGTCTGCTAACCGCATTCATTTCCAGTTTGATGAGGAACCAGATGGAGCTTCATCTTTGTAAAGGATGGAGAGTGTTTGAATAAAGGTGTAGACGCAGCAGAGCGGCGAATGCTGATGTCTGGTCATAAAAGCTGAGGTCATCATAACTTGACTGTACGTGGTCGGATCTTTAGAAAGAAAGAAAGAATCCTTTATTAGTCACATAGTCATACAGTACAACATAGTGAAATTACTTCTCTGCATTTGACCCATCCCTGAGGGAGCAGTGGGCAGCCCCTCGTGGAGCGCCCGGGGAGCTAAGGATTCAGGGCCTTGCTCAAGGACCCTACGACAAGTACACCCTGGTGGGATTCGAACCGGCTACCTTCCGATCTTCTGATTGGGAGACGGCCGCTCTACCCACTGAGCCACAGCCGCCCCAACTGAGCCACAGCCGCCCCATTTTTTTTTTATTTATTTTTTTTTTTTTTAGAAAGAATCCAAAAAACCAGCCATGTTCAGCCCACTGAGCCCCCAGCTCCAACCCCAAAAGAAACATCAAGGTAATCAAGGCAACAATGGCCGCTGGATGACATCACTCCTCCAAACAGCTTGTCATTTTATTTTATTTTGTTTGAAATGCTGCAAAAAATCGAACAGCACCAAACTTTGAACACCTCTAGAATTTGCCAAAATCTGCCTCTGAACAAATTTTACTTTAATCATTTTATCCATAATCCTGCTCACAGACAGACGAACGGACAAATTAACTAATTACCAAAAAACCAAAAACACAGCGCAGTGAAAGCTTGACCTCCAATCCATCAATCTGTTCAATGTTCTACTCCTTAGATGTTCTGGCGGGAACATTATGACCTACGTTTCTTTGGAGACATCTTGTAATGCCTCTGTTTGAAGAAGAGGATAGTGGTTCCCCAGCTCAGCTGCCAATCCAACAGATCATACATTTCAATATATATTTTTTCGGTAATGAAAGTAACAACATTATAGTCTTTTCTTGAGTCAATAAAAGATCCAGATAATCAACAACAAATGCTTCTTTATATCCCAAACAGGAATCCTCCCCTTGCTTTTGTCACGCCTCTGTGTTCCTTTCTCCCTCGGTCTCTTTCTCCCTCTGTGTCTGTCTGTGATTGGTGATCATGCTCACCTGTGTTCCCCTCCAGCTGTGTCTCATTGTCTCGTTATCTGTGTATAAAGTCTGTCCTTCCCTTCCCTCCTGTGCCAGTTCGTTGCATGATGTCCTTGTGTCGTCACGTGTTCCAACCCTTCCCAGTGTACGGTAAAGTTACCTCCAGTTATTTCTGTTCCTGTAATTTCCTCGTGTCTTGGAGAGAAATAAATATATTTGATACCAGCCATACATTCCATGCGTCTGCATTTGGGTCCGGGAAAAACCCCACAGAAGTTTGCTTAACAGAACGAACTGGCCAGAATGGACCCAGCGGACGCACCCCTGGACCTGGATATTAACGAGTTGACTTACACCCTCATCTGCCTCCATGTGGAGTGGGTGAAAAGTCCTCAAGAGGAGGTACAGCAGGCCGCTCTCCGTATCGCTCGCCGGAAGGTCGCTGCCCAACCCTGGCTGTGGAATTTCCTGCCAGAGTGGATCAGGACCTTTGTTGAGAACCCGGACGCACTGCCGGCATGGTCTCGGCCCCGGCCTGTTGATTTTTCTCCTGCTCCAGCCCCTGTGATCGATAGCCATGCGGTTAGCCCTCTTTCGGCTGCGGCTCCGGAGTCCGCGGGCCTCCTACCCACTAACCCTCAGCCACCATCATCGCCTGTGGGAACCGGTAGGGTCCCAGTGGTTGAGGCTGATTGGAGCTCTCATTTTGAGGGAACCCGGCTGGCCATAAGACCGGTTCCCAAAAGGAGACGAGGCCGGCGCCGACCTTCACCGCTGCCCAGCTCTCCGTCCTCACCGCTGCCCAGCTCTCCGTCCTCACCGCTGCCCAGCTCTCCGTCCTCACCGCTGCCCAGCTCTCCGTCCTCACCGCTGCCCAGCGCCGTGGAGGACCTGCTGCCCAGCGCCGTGGAGGACCCGCTGCCCAGCGCCGTGGAGGACCCGCTGCCTAGCGCCATGGAGGATCAGGATGGAGTGTCTGTGAATTTGGGGATCAAGGATTCCAAGGCTCCCGTCCCGAGCGTTTCCAAGCCTCTCGTGATCCCTCTCCCGGCTCCTCAGCCGCCTCTTCTCGTGATCCCTCTCCCGGCTCCTCAGCCGCCTCCTCTCGTGATCCCTCTCCCGGCTCCTCAGCCGCCTCTTATCGTGATCCCTCTCCCGGCTCCTCAGCCGCCTCTTCTCGTGATCCCTCTCCCGGCTCCTCAGCCGCCTCCTCTCGTGATCCCTCTCCCGGCTCCTCAGCCGCCTCCTCTCGTGATCCCTCTCCCGGCTCCTCAGCCGCCTCCTCTCGTGATCCCTCTCCCGGCTCCTCAGCCGCCTCCTCTCGTGATCCCTCTCCCGGCTCCTCAGCCGCCTCCTCTCGTGATCCCTCTCCCGGCTCCTCAGCCGCCTCCTCTCGTGATCCCTCTCCCGGCTCCTCAGCCGCCTCCTCTCGTGATCCCTCTCCCGGCTCCTCAGCCGCCTCCTCTCGTGATCCCTCTCCCGGCTCCTCAGCCGCCTCCTCTCGTGATCCCTCTCCCGGCTCCTCAGCCGCCTCCTCTCGTGATCCCTCTCCCGGCTCCTCAGCCGCCTCCTCTCGTGATCCCTCTCCCGGCTCCTCAGCCGCCTCCTCTCGTGATCCCTCTCCCGGCTCCTCAGCCGCCTCCTCTCGTGATCCCTCTCCTGGCTCCTGAGCCGCCTCCTCTCGTGATCCCTCTCCCGGCTCCTCAGCCGCCTCCTCCCGTGATCCCTCTCCCAACTCCTCAGCCGCCTCCTCCCGTGATCCCTCTCCCGACTGCTCCCGTGATCCCTCTCCCGACTGCTCCCGTGATCCCTCTCCCGACTGCTCCCGTGATCCCTCTCCCGACTCCTCCCGTGATCCCTCTCCCGACTGCTCCCGTGATCCCTCTCCCGACTGCTCCCGTGATCCCTCTCCCGACTGCTCCCGTGATCCCTCTCCCGACTGCTCCCGTGATCCCTCTCCCGACTGCTCCCGTGATCCCTCTCCCGACTGCTCCCGTGATCCCTCTCCCGGCTCCTCCAGTGACGCCTCTCCCGGCTCCTCCAGTGACGCCTCTCCCGGCTCCTCCAGTGACGCCTCTCCCGGCTCCTCCAGTGACGCCTCTCCCGGCTCCTCCAGTGACGCTTCTCCCGGCTCCTCCAGTGACGCCTCTCCCGGCTCCTCCAGTGACGCCTCTCCCGGCTCCTCCAGTGACGCCTCTCCCGGCTCCTCCTCTCCCCGTGACGCCTCTCCCGGCTCCTCCTCTCCCCGTGACGCCTCTCCCGGCTCCTCCTCTCCCCGTGACGCCTCTCCCGGCTCCTCCTCTCCCCGTGACGCCTCTCCCGACTCCTCCTCTCCGTGTGAGTCCTCCTCTTCCCTTGAGTCCTCCTCTTCCCGTGAGTCCTCCTCTTCCCGTGAGTCCTCCTCTCCCCGTGAGTCCTCCTCTCCCCGTGAGTCCTCCTCTCCCCGTGAGTCCTCCTCTCCCCGTGAGTCCTCCTCTTCCCGTGAGTCCTCCTCTTCCCGTGAGTCCTCCTCTTCCCGTGGCTCCTCTTCCCGTGGCTCCTCTTCCGACTTCCTCAGTGACGTCCCCTGAAGGTTCTGTCCACCTCCACTGCTGGGGGCCTCGTGATCGGGTTCGCCTCCACGGGCGACCCCCTCCTCCTCGTGACCGGGTTCGCCTCCACGGGCGACCCCCTCCTCCTCGTGACCGGGTTCGCCTCCACGGGCGACCCCCTCCTCCTCGTGACCGGGTTCGCCTCAACGGGCGACCTCCTCTTCGTGACCGGCTTCGCCTCAACGGGCGACCTCCTCCTCGTGACCGGCTTCGCCTCAACGGGCGACCTCCTCCTCGTGACCGGCTTCGCCTCAACGGGCGACCTCCTCCTCGTGACCGGCTTCGCCTCAACGGGCGACCTCCTCCTCGTGACCGGCTTCGCCTCAACGGGCGACCTCCTCCTCGTGACCGGCTTCGCCTCAACGGGCGACCTCCTCCTCGTGACCGGCTTCGCCTCAACGGGCGACCTCCTCCTCGTGAACGGGTTCGCCTCAACGGGCGACCGCCTCCTCCTCCTCGTGACCGGGTTCGCCTCCACGGGCGCCCGCCGCCTCGAACACCAGAGTGGTCACTCTGGTGTTGCCTGGTTCCGTCCCTGCCTTCAGGTCGTCCACCGGACGGTATAAGTTTGCTGGACTAGGCTGGTTGAATTTATTTTTGTTGTTTTGACCCTCCTCCAGACCCCCTCCTCCCACCCTGGTTGAGTTAAAGTTTTTGGATTTGGACAGTTGGTACGTCTGGTATCCGTCCCTTGAGGGGGGGCTCTGTCACGCCTCTGGGCTCTGTCACGCCTCTGTGTTCCTTTCTCCCTCGGTCTCTTTCTCCCTCTGTGTCTGTCTGTGATTGGTGATCATGCTCACCTGTGTTCCCCTCCAGCTGTGTCTCATTGTCTCGTTATCTGTGTATAAAGTGTGTCCTTCCCTTCCCTCCTGTGCCAGTTCGTTGCATGATGTCCTTGTGTCGTCACGTGTTCCAACCCTTCCCAGTGTACGGTAAAGTTACCTCCAGTTATTTCTGTTCCTGTAATTTCCTCGTGTCTTGGAGAGAAATAAATATATTTGATACCAGCCATACATTCCATGCGTCTGCATTTGGGTCCGGGAAAAACCCCACAGAAGTTTGCTTAACAGCTTTGATGTCGTTCTGCTGGTTAACCGGCCGACCTTCTGTCTCCTGTCGTGAACACATCTGGTAAAAACCCAGTAATACATGACCCATGTGTTCAGAACATTTCTCATCAACAGAGCAATAATTGTGCTGGCTCCCACCCTCCTCCTTCCTTCACACATTTGTTTCATTTTCTCAAAGCGCTTCTTTGTACAGTCTTTTGTTTCAGAGCAGCCACTTTAATTACTTTGGCCCGCAAAGTCGTCTTTGCATGAGAGCTTCTGCTCGGGTCTGCCAGCGGGGAATACGGGGAGAGATGATTTGTATTAATGATGGGTGGCGATGAAGGAGGAATGACGAAAAGGAGGAAAATGATGAGGCAGACGGAGAGCAGGAGCTGTCGGAGGAATGTGGCTGAAGAGCCACGGATCAACGCTCAAATGAAGCTCAACCAACTATTTTCCTCTCCGCCATTTTCCTCAATGTTTTATCTGTCACTCAGAACCGTAAAGATGGACCTTCACGTCTCAGAGCAAACGCCATGAGTTCTTCACAGATATCAGTCAATAAATTCACACGTGAGTCTACAGTGTGTCAGCGGGTCAGCCTAAAGCATGTCAGTCTACAGCATGTAGTTCTACTGCATGTACACCTACAGACCGTCAGTCTACACCATGTAATTATACTGCATGTAGACCTACAGCCCGTCAGTCTACAGCATGTAGTTCTACTGCATGTAGACCTACAGCCCGTCAGTCTACAGTGTGTAGTTCTACTGCATGTAGACCTGCTGCATGTAGACCTACAGTCCGTCAGTCTACAGCATGTAGTTCTACTGCATGTAGACCTACAGCCCGTCAGTCTACAGCATGTAGTTCTACTTCATGTAGACCTACTGCATGTAGACCTACAGTCCGGCAGTCTACATCATGTAGTTCTACTGCATGTAGACCTACAGTGTGTCAGCGCGTGGGCCTACAGTTTGTCAGTCTACAGCATGTAGACCTACAGTCCGTCAGTCTACATCATGTAGTTCTACTGCATGTAGACCTACAGTGTGTCAGCGTGTGGGCCTACAGGTTGTCAGTCTACAGCATGTAGACCTACAGTACATCAGTCTACAGCATGTAGTTCTACTGCATGTAGACCTACAGTGTGTCAGCGTGTGGGCCTACAGGTTGTCAGTCTACAGCATGTAGTTCTACTGCATGTAGACCTACAGCCCGTCAGTCTACAGTGTGTAGTTCTACTGCATGTAGACCTGCTGCATGTAGACCTACAGTCCGTCAGTCTACAGCATGTAGTTCTACTGCATGTAGACCTACAGCCCGTCAGTCTACAGCATGTAGTTCTACTTCATGTAGACCTACTGCATGTAGACCTACAGTCCGGCAGTCTACATCATGTAGTTCTACTGCATGTAGACCTACAGTGTGTCAGCGCGTGGGCCTACAGTTTGTCAGTCTACAGCATGTAGACCTACAGTCCGTCAGTCTACATCATGTAGTTCTACTGCATGTAGACCTACAGTGTGTCAGCGTGTGGGCCTACAGGTTGTCAGTCTACAGCATGTAGACCTACAGTACATCAGTCTACATCATGTAGTTCTACTGCATGTAGACCTACAGTGTGTCAGCGTGTGGGCCTACAGGTTGTCAGTCTACAGCATGTAGACCTACAGTACATCAGTCTACAGCATGTAGACCTACATTACGTCAGTCTACAGCATGTAAACTGACATACTATCTGGTGCAGGAAGCAGCTTCCTCTGATTAATTATTTGCATGTGGCCACGCTGGAACACTGACCGCCTTCGGCTGTGGGCGTGGCCTCTTGGGTAGGCACAGATGGGAAGCTGGAACTCGTGAAGGGACAGGAGCAGAGTCGAGGCGTCTCTGAGACTCACAGCAGTGCAACATTCCAAGGATCTCTGTCCAATGGGAGCTACGTGTTGATCTATGCAGCCGGCGAGAGAAGGCAGAGGGAGGGGAGCACAGAGAGAGGAGAGAAAGGCCACTGTCATCGCTCTTCCATGACGCCGAGGATCCAGATCAGCCGCGCTCCCGGCCTAAATTAAAACAACTGGCGTCCCATTGATTCCAGTGTTGACAGGGCCCATACATCACCCACAGCCAGGGAGAGAGGGGTAGAGGATAAAAAGATGAAGGCCACCGAGGGGCGGGGGGAGGTAATAGAGAGGCGAGAAGACACCCAGACAATGGTAAACATAATTAGATGAGAGCAGTGAGGAAGAAAGAGGAAAGATTAGAGAGGAATTTCAAAAAAGAAAAAGAATTGAGGTGGTTGGCAGAAAAAAGAAAAAGCAGAGTGGAGGAAGAGGAGAAGAAATGTCAAAACAGACTGACAATTTAGAATTAGAGGGGAAAACAGAGGCGGTGGGTCTTGGTGGTTTTCAGAGTTGTGGGCAGAGACGCCGGGGATTTCTGCCGTAGAAACCAAAACCCAGCTAAGAAAATCTGCATCTTCCGTTTTCTCTAAAGTGCAACATCTGATTTCAGGTTCACGTGTTCATTATGAATGTTTTCTCCTAAAACGCGGTGAAGAAAAGGTTAGATAATGAACAAATGTTTCTGAGACTGCAGTGAGAGACATGGAGAAAATCCTTGAGTTCTAGCAGGTGTGACTCTGGAGAACCAGAGTCACACCTGCTCCAGGTTCTAGTTAGACCAGCTCAGGCTGAGATGTTCCTTCAAAATCCTCAGACGGGAGAAAAGAGTAGCATTACGATTGACTCTTATCGAATTTACTCTATATATGCAGCGAACCTTGCGGCCACTTAAAACATCAACGTTAAAACTTCATATTTCACATCAAAACAGCAAAAATTTGAGTTCAATGAAATTATGACACCAAAAATCATTTCCAGTCCTTTTTCTTGAAAATTTGATGCTGGCTAATATTTAAGTATTAAGCTTTTTCAGAACATTGTGTGTGTGTGTGCGTGTGTGCGTGTGCGTGCGTGTGTGTGTGTGTGTATGGCATACGCACACAGACAGACAGATGTGCACACACACACACACACACACACACACACATACACAGCTGGCAGTGGTACAGGCGGTATGATAATGTGGGGATGAATAGTGACTCTGGATAGACTGTCCTCTGGTTTCTGTGTGTTTGTGTGTATATGAGTGTGCGTGTGTCTATGTGTGTATGTGTGTGTGTCCAGCTGCTGTCCTGGCGGCGCGGTCGTCACGGAGAAGAACAAAGCACCAGAGCGTGACACACACCAGCTGTATACGCACGCCCCCGCAGAGACGAGGCCTGAGCCAATCAGATGAGGAGGATGAGAGAAAGTGAAGAGAGAGATAATGAAGGACAGGTGTGTCATGGCTAAGGAGACAGAGCAGCAGAGATCTCTGTCCTAAAATATGAAACAGATTAACGCAGAAAAACTGTCAACCTCACAAACACAAGGACCTCCGAACACACACTGCAGGAGAAAACACACAAAAAAAAAAACACTGATACGTTACCGTTACCTCAGTGTGTGTGTGTGTTTGTGTATTTTTTCTACTTGCCGCTTTTCCCTTATTGGGTATTCTTCAGTCCAGCAACATAATTCCTGCTGCCTGTCATACGGGCTGAGCGATGGAGCCGTTGGAAAACACTGAACGTCACTCGTCTCCTGAGGGACAACAATGTCCTGCATCCAGGAGACATTCTAAGCAGTCCTTCTCCATCTTTCTTTCAGTCCCGTTCTAGGTGGAGAACTCTCTTCTGAAGACTTCAGGCCCACCGACTGACTGCTAATAAAGAACAGCCGATGATGTTTGGTTCTGTAAACGTCTAAAAGACAAACTACCCACATAAAACCTAATCAATATGCAGAACACACAACAGATTTCCGTCCCAACAGGGTACTGGCGGTAACTACGGACATAAACAGGTGATCCGCTGTGGCGACCCCAACAGGAGACAGGTGAGGAATCATCTCTTTATCTCTCTAAGAGCATCAGACGGGACCCCCTTCAGCGTCACATCGCTCCGACCGTCAGTGAATTAGTGATGTTGCTGTTAGTTATAGGTTCTTTCTCCATTACTGTTAATTAACAATCTCAGATTGATATTTTCAATATACCAAATATTACGCAACTTTATTACATTCACTAGAAACGTGTTTGACTTTCTGCCGGGCTTACCGATACAACTCACACTTTTGTTATATAGAGACGGCATGGCTCGAAGTAAAGGCCCCGGTGCCTTCCCCAAATCCACAAAACACATTAGTCTGGATGGGTTAATACCTATGACCCCGCAAGCAAGCCTGCAAGAGTATATAGTTGGTCCACCGTTGCATGACCAGGATAAAATCTGCAATGTTCCTCTTGAAAATGAGGTTTGACAATCCTTCGGAGAGCCTCCTTTCCAGAACCCTGGAGTAAACTTTCCCGGGAAGGCTGAGAGTGATCCCCCTATAATTTTGAACACACCCCCCGGTACACCACCCTAGTCTGTCACTCCACAGGTACTGTCCCTGTATGCCACGCAACATACGATTGCATAAATTAGGGGCATTTGTTTGGGGCTGTAAATCTTTCAGACTCTAAATGTGTCCCAGATGAAGAGAACTACAGCTGCCTCACCCCTGGACTCCTCCCATCTTCTGCTCATTCTCTCTTATCTTTATCACCTCTTTACCTGTTTGGAGACGTTGTGGTGGAAGCCAACGTCGGTGCCGCCATCTGTGTCAGTCAGAAGGAGCCTATTTAGGGCAGCTAATTCATCATGGCCTGAGAGCTTACATACGGTACATGTAATTACCCCCAAACGCAAACAAGACCCTCGCTGTCCCCATGATTTATTGCCATGTCAAGGGAGTGGAGACACGAAAATAAGGTAGAGATAGGTATGAGGCGGAGGAGGATAAGAGAAAAAGAAGGAAGGAGCTGAGGCAGAGGATGGGTGAACAGGGAAATATGAGACACTATGAACACTTAAATTTATTCTCACTATCTATTTATTTTAATCCCTCTCTCACTATTTGATAATCACTCTCACCGTTTCACTGTTCTCATTTCGGAGTCAGATCCACATTGACACCTGCAGACTCTGGGCTTTGAGATTACTGTTAGGACGTGGCTTCAGCCAATATTCTTCCAGATGCTCCCTGCGGTGCTTCCTTTAGAGTCCCTGGCTGTGTTGTGTGGCTGAAGGCCGACGAGATGGTCCTACAAGTGGAAATGAAAAAAGGGGAGATGGGGGATCTAAGCGTAACAATGAAAGATTTATGACAGGCATTGAGAGCCGGCGCTGGTTTTATCAGCCAAATCTACCCCACTGAGACGAAGCACATATCCATTCTGTTCTCCTCTCCCTCTGTTCCACATCTACACTCCCTCTCTCTCCACATCAATGCCCACTTCTACCACCATCCCCACACATTCCCCGACGTGCCCCCCTCCTTTTTGACCATTCTTTACTTCAAGTATTCCACTCCAACCTCCCCACTCGTCTAGATCTCCTCTCTTTATCCGTGTCTCTTGTTCAGTTGATCCTCTCACCTGTCTTTCTTTCAAGCTCATTCTTGTCGCTCCACTTTATTACAATCCCCTCCTCCCTTCCAAACTCTCTTTCTCTCCCTCCCTCCCTCCCTCCCTCCCTCCCTCCCTCCCTCCTTCCTTCAGCCTCAAGAGTTTTTTCTCTCTACTTTGCTTACGTTGCCTGTTTTCTTCCTCCAGATTGCCTGTTTATCTTCCTAATCTCTGCAACCCTTAATATATAGCAACCCTCAACCTACCTCACCCAACCTCCTCTACTCCCCCCTCCCCCATTCACTCTGAGAAAGGCGAGGCCTAAGGGTGAACAGGTCAATGTTCTGGCAGTTTGAGATACACTTGTGACATTTCAATCTGGCATCTGTTTTTATCGCAGCTGATTCAAGAAGTGCGGGGTGCAGGAGGAGGTAATGGAGGGATGAAAGAGGGAATGAGAGGAGGAGGAGGGAGCCCATGGGAAGGAGTATCTAACCAGAGAGTGTTTGCTGTGTGTAAGGCACAGCGGGGGTGTGGGCCTGCAGTAGCATATCAGTGCACAAATGGAAGGGTTTGTACACGTCGCCCCCAAGTGGCAGGCATCAGAAATATTCAAGCTGCAGCAGTTTAACAGATAAAACAAGATCATGTTCTCTACAGGTCCTGCAGACAGAGAGAAGGGAATATGTAACCATGCTTGAAATCACATGCAGCTATGTGGGCGGAGCAGTGAAGCACCACAGAGTGGAAGATGACCTGTGGAAAGAATGAGAGATGGCTGCAAAGAGTTCATCAGAGCGTTGCACCTAGACGGATAATTACTGAAGGAAGACGAGAACGCCGACCGCAAACAACAAGTTGTATAGCCGGGTCCGCTGAGGACAAATGTAGAGTGGCAGTAATAATAGTAAAGACTTTATTATTATTGAGTTTATCTTCGGAGCATAGATGAGGCTGGCTGAAAGGAAGAATCAAGGGAGACATGGAGCTCAGAGGAACATCACAGGGAGGCAGAAAGTAAGAGAGCACGGGTAGTAGATCTGTCAGAATAAGTGAATTAGTGAGAAACTGGGCTGTAGATGAGCTGCAGGGGATGAGGAAGGGAGGAAGGACAGATGATAGGGGAGGGGGGTTGGATTGGAGGGGGCTGCGACAGCCCACTGTCAACCGCAGCTTTTCCCTCACTTTCATTTGATATGAATTCAATAAGCAGGGGCCAATCTCTGTCCTGGATGTAATTACCGATGGAACAACAGAGGTTTTTTCAGCTCTACTTCAGCCTAAACACCCCCAGAACTATTCCAGGGCAGCACCGATCTTGTCAAAAAATGTCAATTAACATTTTAAACGCTGACTGAGAAGAAAGGGATGAAGGAGAAGGGTGAGAATGAACCACAGGAAATGACAAATTAGAGAGGAAATATTTTCCTGGCTTAAGAAAAAGGGGAATAAGTATGAAGAAGATAAGACTAGAGCCTGGAATGTTAATGGGTTCTTCTTCAATCCTTATTCTGAGGTAGAGAGTAAGAGAGCAGGGGATGTTCAACTTCCTGTGCCACCTCACTAAGTATCTCATCATCTCACTCACCATATATGGCAGGTAAGGGGTACCCGGTGGACACCGTCTTGTAAGAATGACAGCCATTTTGGATGATTTTCCACATATGAATCTCATCCATTGTCAGTATTTAGTGGCAAAGCAGGAAGTAGCCTCGTGTGTCCTTCCTGTCAGGAAAGGTTGCATATGGTTATATGGAGGTTGATTCCCATCACAGATCTGTAACTCTCACTTGTTTAATCATCCACATTTAGGCTGCCGAGCCTTTTAGAAATACTTTGACATGTTGTGAAACTTTTACTTTCTAGTCATCTAAACATGGCAAGAACTCAAACAGCCTCAACCTTGAAGATAAGAATTAATGCTTTCACTGTTCTCTTTTCCATTTACATTTACTGATTTAGCATTTACTGATAGGACACCTGAAGATTGATTGGAAATGGGGAGAAAGCGATGGTGAGGTGAGCAAAGGGTCAGCTGTGACCGCCGCACTATGAGGACTTACCTCTGTAAGTGGGGCATCTTCTACTGAGCTGAACGGCGGCCCTCTGCGACCACACTTAGTGGGTAAAATTTTCACTTGATGTCTGGATGACAGAGCCTCTGCCATCAGAACCCCAAGACTCTGGAATGACCTGCCTGAAGCAATAAGGCAATCTGGGTCAGTGTCGCTGTTAGGTTTCGCCATAAAACAGACTTTTATCAAAAGGCTTTCACTGATTTTAGTTGAACTGTGTAGCTTTTAGCTATTTATTTAATCTTATTGTCCTGGTTTTATTTTATTGAATCTTATTTTAGTTTTCTTAAACTTTTAATCTGTGTTTCCTCATCTCCTGTTACATCCTACTGTTTTATCCTTAGCGTGGTTCCATGGTTTAATTTGTCTCATGTTTCATTGTAAAGCCCTTTCTAAGGGTGTTATGAAAAGTGTTATATC
The DNA here is from genome assembly GCA_037951165.1 of Lophius americanus. Classification (NCBI taxonomy): domain Eukaryota; kingdom Metazoa; phylum Chordata; class Actinopteri; order Lophiiformes; family Lophiidae; genus Lophius; species Lophius americanus. Next base: position 339,962 of record JBBDHG010000428.1, read on the forward strand.
AATATCAGAGTTATTTTTATTTATTTATTTTTTTATTATGTGGCCGACTGATGAGCACAGTTGATGTCAGCGGACCCCCGGACAGTAAAGCGGGTCACTAAGACTGCGCCTCTATGAAATACCAGAATGAGTGGTGTGAGGGTGAGTGTGGCCCGAGTGTGGAGGAGGATAGTCTGCGGCTACAGCTTCATATGAGGGAAATGTGAATTTACAACTTTTGTTTTGTGTTGATATAAGAAGTTAAGAGAAAGATTTTAACCCGTGATGATCTTAACCAGACTTCAACCAATTGTTTCCAAGTTCTTTCAGAACCTAGCCTGTTACGGTCTGTAATATATAATTACAATCATTTCAAATAGACACTGTTTTGGTTTTATAATGATACCAACTGTGATCATTGTGGATCATTGTGGTAAATTCTTGAAATTAACACATAGCCCCTCTCATAGCAGACTTTTTCTTTGTACTTGTCTCTTAAAGTGAAAACAGAGACGTTGGTCTGAAGACCCCTGGATCTCTAACGGCGTTAAAGTGCTTGATTTGTTGCCCTTTGCTCAGGACATCCCTGCCCCTCCATGCGTGACATATTATTTTACAGTTTTATCTTGGGTAATGGAACACAAAACATTATTTGATAGTGAAAAAACATTTTATTATGATATCATGCATTGCCTCTCTGACTTTGTACATCGTCTTACCCTAGAGGGAGCGGTTCGGGTCACCGACCGAGCCCAAGAGATTAATAGCCTCATCAACCAAAATGATTTCAAGGAAGCGCCATGGAATCCAAAAGAGAAGTCCATTTTGTGGTTGTTTTCTGTATCTGTGAAGGTGGGAGCCTGGTCCAGGACCAGCAGACTGGTTATGAAGCTCACATTGCTACAACAGTAACCGCGGTGCTGATGACTGCAGGCCTGTCTGAAAGTGAGAGTTCAAACCCAGGTATGAACCAAGACTCAGCTTTCTGTCATATTGTAAACATTTGATCCATTTAATCTGCTTTCAGGTGCACTAAAGAACTTTTCATGGCACGCCGACTGATGGAGAAGGTCTGATGGTGACCTTCTCCATCAGACTGCGTCCTCCTGTAAGTGATGGTTGATGCTCGATGACCAGCGTACTTCTGAGGTCAGTCTTCTCCTCCTCACATGTCCTCCTTCTCTCATTGTTTTTTTTTTACCTGTCTGCTCATATACTAAATGGTTAGTGCCAAAATCGGGTTGAAACCATTTCTTAATAATACTTTCATTTGGATCTTCAGCAGATAAGGATCATGTAACTTTCAATTTGAGAGACTAGACTATTACTTTTTATTTGGAACTAAGACATTGCTCCATTAAAGTGAGCGGTCATTCTGTCCTCAAACCCTGTTTCAGCAGCTACTGGTGGCCCCGATCAGCACTGACGATCAGGTCGTAGTGGGTCCTGGTGTGTTGGGCCCAGGTCATGCAACAAGATCCCACCATTGCACAAAGCCCTTTCCAGAGTCAAGCAGAGGCCGGACATCAGCCAGCCCCACCAGGCCGCGAGGACATGGAGGATGCAGAGCCCACAGCACCAGAGGTGCCCAAGCAACCGGTCACAAGGCCTGAGGGCCTCCGAGTCCAGCTGCAAAGGCTGCCATACAATGGGGGCGACCTATCTTTGATACCGGGAGAGGGGGACTATGACAGAATTGTATCACATGCCCAGACGAGGGGCAATCCCACACAGCACACCCTGGGACTTATTCTCAAAAAGCTGCTCAAACTCGAACCTCCGCTGTCCACACCGGCAATGAGCGATCCACCTTGCTCAATCCACCAAGTTTGCGCGTTCCACCTAATCTACTCACTACACATAGCTTGCTTAATCCACCTGGCCTGCTGGCTCCACATCTCTCTGATAATCAGCAAAAATAAATTGTAACAATCAGCTTTTTTTTTTAATATTTTTTCCCAGCTGGGTTTCGGTTTCTTTGTCTGACCATAAGACGATTTAATACCCCATCTTTTACCAGGACTGATCTTTATGGCTTCCTCCTTCTTAATAATAATAATAATAATACTTTTAATTTATAATGCACTTTACATTTGGATCAAATCTCAAAGTGCTACAAAAGAAAAGCAGATAAATGCATCAATAAAAAAATAAAAAAATAACTATATAAAAGCCTGACCAAAAAGCAGCAAAGTTTTAAGTCCTTTTTTAAATGTGTCAGTCGTCTGTGGAGCCTTGAGATGGTGAGGGAGGTTCTTTTTGGTTTTCTTCTTTGAAGTATTGCTGATGATACCTTTCTGTCTCTTTTTATCCAGCAGTGCTTTTGCACATTAATTGAACAGATCATGGTTCAGTTTGGTGTCGGATCAAGACTAAAGGTGCTAAATTAACCTTCCATTCTGGTCTTTCTCAAAGGGATAAGTCAGAAAGTCTGGATCCAACAAGCTCGGTGTGAAAATAACACAAAATGGAGGATTTGAGAAAAAACAACAAAACATTTTTCCCAGTTTCAATAAATCAAATTATTTCTGTCGTTTTGTCTCATCAATGAGTGCAGAACTCTGAACATCTGCAAGAGGAGACTAAAAGTCTGCAATTCTTTCCCCCTGAGGAACACACTTTGGTTCTGAGGAGGAGTTCCAGCTAAGAATTCTCATTACCACAAAGAAGCCACTGGACCTTTCGGTTGTGAAGGCCTACAAACTATGATTAGACTCTCGGCTTCTATCTCTTTGGGTTTGTTTACCGTCCATCAAAATATAGAATTTCATTGTAATCTATAATTGTCTGTTAGCATTCTTGAATCCCTCCTCCTGGTGATCTTTTGTTATATTAGACTTTATAATTTTGCCTTTAACCTCTTAATTAATTTGTCCCCATTCTTTCATTCCAATTATTATCCTCCGTTTTCCCTTCAAGGTTTGCTTCATTGTGTTCTGACAACTTTCTCGTTCAGCAGTGTCTGTGAGCCTTGATGTTCTCGCTCCTCACACGTTTCTATCCGCACTGATTGCTTCTGATAAAACTTCGGAACACTCCTTCGTTCTTCAATGTTGTTGCCTTTGTGGCTTCTGATCATAAAAACTAATCTAAAACATTTTGATGAATCTCAGAGGAGCATCCTGCGTTAAATGGCAGTAACATATATGAATTACAGATGAGGTGAGCCTGAGATCTGTCTGCATCCATGCATCTAAACTTTCATCACTTTATCCACCATCAGCCTCTATAGGAACTCGTGCATCAACCTCCCCCCCCCCATGCGTTTTGTCGGGTGCCAGTAGGAATTGTCTCCCCTTGATCTGCCTGGTAAACATCATGAAACATTTAAAGGAGGCAGAGCAGCTTTCTCCAATTCACTCTGGCAATCTGGAGACGTTCGTAAACAGCTGTTCCCAAAGCTGGATTGATATCCTCTCTGTGGGCCTTTACTCATGGAGGAATCCACATGTGTGCACGGAGATCAGACGTGAACCTGTGGGATAGATGTTTGCTCGTTAAGACGTCAAGCATGTTTGGACGTAGGACTAAGTCATTTCAATATGTGAGCAGATAAACCTCTTTGGGGAGTTCCTGCGAGGGAGAAGAGAGAACCAGTGATAGCATTCCAATCACAACTCCAACAGCTGGAGGTCTCAGACTGGCTTTTTGAGCAAAACTTTCTTTATTCCTCCTCCGACTCATACGGGAGAATGTCTTGTCTCAACATTTGTAGTTGTTTGTAAAGTGCATTATAAATTAAATGTATTATTATTATTATTATTACATCCGTATTGCCCCAGAGGTTGGAAAAATGGAGCAAAGATTCTGAGGTTGCACAGGCGAACATCTCATCTCATATTTTGCAGCGCCCTAAAGCCCACAGACATTTACGTCTCGTCAAAGTGTGAAGTCCCCATAACACCTTTCTTCATATTTGATTCACAAAACACTTCCAACTGTGTTCTTCTCCGTTCCCAAAACAGACAACAAAATTTGTTGTTTCCTGTGCTCAAATCTATCCGTTGATTAGTGGGAGGATTTCTGAAGGCCACATTTTGAGCCAACGGAAAGTTTCTGCGCTTTTCTCTCTGTGGAACATCCATTAAAATCAATGAATAATGAATGAAGGCGTGTGGCTTCTTTCTCCCGTTAATAAAATGTAGCAAGCGGAACAGCTTATTCAGTAATGTCACACATAATTAGCTGCGCTGCCTGGACCACCTTCTTGCAGCAGTCTATGGAGGCCTGAGCTGCATCCTGTTTCTCCTCTTCCTCTCCCACTCTAATCCTTGGCCCATCTTTGTCATAGACCTTCCTCTCCGTTTCTTTGTCTTTGCCTCTCTGTTTAGCTTGTTTGGGTTTTTGTGCTAAAATCACAAACCAAGAGAACCCATTCTAGTGAGAAGCTCAGAGGACGTGGATTCATGGATGCCCGCGGCACTCAGATGAAAACGACAAATGTTTCCCTCCTTGTTGTGAAGGCCCCCACGCGGCAGACGATTTACTCCGAAATCGTGTGAGATGCAAACATGCAGTCCTGCGTGTTCCATCACTCCTTTAATTTAATCATCTGAATACTTCAGAAGAACTTCACGAATTTAAGAAGAAGTGACCCGCTGCTGTGAGGTCTTTTGGCTGAACCACAGTGAGGCAGCTACTTACAGCAGGATCAATACAACCGGACCCATTAGGAGGCCATCCATCCGTTCAGGACTGGATGTGGAAGACTCTCTTTCTCCTCCTCTGTCTGTCCTTCTGTCTATGTTCTCTGTCTCTCACCATCATTCATCTAAGGCAATTATAGCGAGCATCTTCCCACTCCTGTCAGAACCAGAACTGTGGTCCCAGCTGAGATACACAATGTTGATATCGCTCTTAAGGAGTTCAGGTGTTGACTGGATGGATGCATGGACCACCAACTACCTCACCAACAGTACCTGAGGCTGAGGGACCGTGTCACTGCCATCTCCAGAACTTCTCCGATGATTCCGCCATCATCGGATAAATATTAGAGGGGAACGATCTGGTGTACCCGAAAACCATCAAGAACTTTGTGGACTGGTGTGACGTCATTCACATTCAGATAAACTGCAGTAAGACAAAAGAGCTGGTGATTGCCATCTGCAGGGGGCCCGCACAGAACCCACCGGTGAACATCCACAGTTTGGACATTGAAGAGGTGGACTCCGACAGACATCATGGTGTTCCCCTCAACAATAAACTACACCGGTCGGACCACACAGAAGTACTCAGCAAGAAGGGCCAAGATCGTCTCCAAATGGTGAGGAGACTGAGGTCCTTCTGGGGAAAGGACCTGCAGGATTCTTTTATAGACCTTCTTCGACACTGTGGTAGCATCCGCAACCTTCTACGCTGTGATCTGCTGGGTTGGAGGGAGCACAGAGAGAGACAGCAAAAGGCTGAACAGGCTGGTCAGGAAGTCCAGCTCTGTCCCAAACTGTCCCCTGGACTCAGTGGAGGAGGTAGTCCAGCTCTGTCCTGGACTGTCCCCTGGACTCTGTGGAAGAGGTGGTCCAGCTCTGTCCTGGACTGTCCCCTGGACTCTGTGGAAGAGGTGGTCCAGCTCTGTGCTGGACCACTGGACACACTGTGTGTATCTAACTGCACTTCTGCACTTTGATTTATATTTAGATATATCTCAGAGATCAGACTCTTTTCAACTCTTTATATTTGTATGCATTTTATTTTTACAGTTAAACATAATTGTGTATTTTCTATTTACATTTTTTTAACCGATATATTTAAATTCAATCAAATTAATCTATTTAGCGGTAATTCACAACAACTATTGTCTCAAGGTCCTTTCCAAAAAGAGAGGCTCTAGACCGAATTCTATAGAAATCTGATTTATTTGTGTGTAAAAGGACATATCCTGACTTCTAGGTTCCTAAAAGTGGTGCTGAAGGCCAAGGAACTACTGGAGGCCAAGGTCATACCATCGCGCGTAGTTATATTGTCAGAGTAAGTGATTTTAAGGGGTTTGAGTCCCAGCAAAATTATTTCAGTTTTATCCCTATTAAATAATAAAAAAATGAGTTTTGAGATTGTTTCAAGTTTGGATTAGTGATTAGATTCACCTAGTTTCATAAATAAGTAAAACTTCATGTCATCTGCATAACACATGGAAGTTCATAGAGTGTTTCCTGATAATGTTGCCTAAAGAAAGCATATGATGTGAATAAAACTGGCCTGAGATCAGATCCATGTGGAACACCATTGGTAACTTTGCTTACTGTAAACATCAGTGTAATTACTATAAACATCACTATAAACACTATAAACACTATTAACATCACTATAAACACTATTAACATCACTATAAACACTATAAACATCATTATAAACACTATAAACACTATAAACATCACTATAAACACAATAAACATCAGTATAAACACTATAAACACTATAAACATCACTATAAACGCTACAAACATCACTATAAACACAACAAACATCACTATAAACATGACTATAAACACTATACACAATAGTGTATATAGTACACTACCTCCTCCACTGAGTCCAGGGGACAGTTTGGGACAGAGCTGGACTTCCTGACCAGCCTGTTCAGTCTTTTGCTGTCCCTCTCTGTATACTGTATACTATATATACACTATATATAGTGTATATACTGATGTTTCTACAATAAACATCAGTATAAACACAATAATGATCCATGAAATTGTATAGGGTTATCGCGCTAACACGAAGCTTGTGCGGCAGAGATGGTGATGATGATTCCGTAATATCCGGACTTTTGGGGATGTAAGATTGATCGAACAGGGAATTAACTTGAGTTAATTTACAACAAAATCATTACACTGACTCAAAAATAGCTCCCTATTCAGTTTCCTCGTACGTATGGAATCTTCTCAGACAAAATGGAAATAAACAAGTTGGAAGAAAGACGTAATGGAGAACAGACCAGAGAGAGACAAGAATGTTCAAATGTTAATGATTAGGTTTCAGGTTTCAACTGGCTCCGTCAGTTGTTCTGTTGGCTGGTTACCTGGCACCTCTCTGCTAACGTTTCATCTTACAGCAATATAAAGTTTATATTTCTAGTACTTGTATAATATAAATAACCATGGTTTGTAAAGACTCTGGCCATGCAGGAACTGGCTCAAGTCAAAACTTTATCTTATGCAAATACTGATATGATTTGATTTTTTAAAGACAGCAAACGCGGTAAAGACCTTATGTTGGCAGCTATCATGTTTCCAGGAGGGCGAGGGCTGGGACTAAGAACATCTTACAGAGGTGCCAGCGTTCAAGCGGAGTCTTGTTTAAGGCTCCTGCCGGAAAATAATAGGATTGAAGCTGCAGCCAAAGACAAAAAAAGTCTAAAAGCCTGGAGATATTTGACCAGCTCCTGCTGTTTGTTCTTTCGGCAGCTGGGTAATTGTGATTTCTCAGGAATATGAATGAGCTCATGTTCAATCCTCCAGAATGGTGTGTTTGAGACTCAAAGGCATGCAGGGACTCAGGTAGAGGCTTATTGGATCAGTATCGCACAGGTGTGATGACTTACTGAGAATCAGAAGCCACATCAATTAAATACACTGGAGTTTGTCCTAACACATCCACCCATGAACTTATACTTAAGAACATCCACCCATGAACTTATACTTAAGAAAATCCGCCCATGAACTTATACTTAAGAACATCCGCCCATGAACTTATACTTAAGAACATCCACCCGTTAACTTACACATAAAAACATCCACCCATATAATCATACATAAACACATCCACCCATGAACTTATACTTAAGAACATCCACCCATGAACTTATACTTAAGAACATCCACCCATGAACTTATACATAAGAACATCCACCCATGAACTTATACATAAAAACATCCACCCATATACTCCTACATGAAAACATCCACCCATGTACTTATACATAAACACATGGATTGAGGAGAGAGGCCGTGGACGTGTGGACACGGGTGGAGGACGTTCTCAGGGATTCAGGAATGAATCTGTGTTTGTTGTGTGTTTAAGGTGGAGAATCCATCTGGAGATCTGAGAGACACATGTTTAGTTTAGGAACACACTTGGAAACCAGGCCTGCAGAAAAGGCTTTTCTTTCTTTTGTGTTTTTCCTGTGACCTCAGAGAACTCTGAAGAAGACAAACTGTGTCCAGACCCGATGGAAAACTGCTGCTGCAGCTATAACTTCCTCCACTTCTCCTTGCTCTCTCTCCTTTTTTGAACATCTTTGCATTGATCCTCCTCTTTCCCATTCCTCATTGGCCCATATTCCACAGACTCCTCCCCCTCCATTGCCTTCCAAACCTTTCTTCTGGATGGAAAGACTGAGACCGTTGTTGGAATATGTGTCAGTCGGCCATCCGGCGCCACGCCGTAGGACGCGTCAGACATCGCCTCCCCCCTCCCCACCTCATCTGTTTCCTCTCACGCCTCCTCTCCAAACTCCCTCAGTAACCATCGTTCCTCTCTTCTGTGAGGTTCTACTTCCTTCTCTTTAGTTGGATTCGTCTGTCAGTGCAGACGAATCAAACTGCAGCATTCGCAGAGTTTGAGCTCAAAGCTCAGCAGTTTAACTTTATATATGTATATGTATAGGTGTATATGTGGGTGTATCTCTGAGTGTGTGTGTGTACGTGTGTATCTGTGTATGTGTGTATCTGTGTGAAGTGGAATGATTCAAACCGGTTCTTATTGGGTCTGTATCTGAATGCATCTGCATGGCCCGGTTCTCACTTAAAGGAGCTCTGGAGAATTGGGAGAACTTTTTTCCGGTATGTGTTTCTCAGGAGATTCTGGAACCTCCTTTCATATTTAATACAGAGACCTTCAAAATAAAAGCATCTCTGCGGTCCTTCCTCTCACACAGGAACTCCTACAGACTAAAGGAGAAGTTCAGTCATTGTTATTCCTTTTATTCTTCTGCTTGATGACAGCTGGGAACTAGGAAATGGAAACGGTATCAGTTTTTCTTTGCTTCTTAATAAGGGACTTTAATGACGATTGAAAAGTAGATAAGAGATAGTGAAACAAGTTAATTATGATCAAAAAGTGTTTGTGTCGCAGTAAAGATGAAAACTAGTAAGTGTTCTAGAAGTTTCTCCCAGCATGTCATTGAAAGATGAAATACATTTTCTATCATTCTAAGGGATTTAGAAAATACAGAAAAGCCTTTAAGATAATAAAGAATAACGCTATGATTTCAACACCACTAACTATCTACCATTGATGACATGACATATTTTACTCTATATCACAAACCACGGCGTTAGCGGTGATGGTTTGAATTACCTTTAGATTCTCTCCAGATAAAAGTTTCATATGAACAGTTTCCAAAGAAAAACCTCAATTTCAAGATTTGTTTCAGGATTCTAAAAACCTGAAGGAAAATTCCCCACTCTCAAACCCAAACAAGAGCGTTCAGCGAAGGTTTCCATCTGCCATTCCATTCCTGTTTATATGAAACACCAGGTTCTGATTCCTCTTATCCACTTACCTGAAGGTCTGTGGTTTTATCCCTGTCCACTGCGGTCCACATGTCCAAGTGTCCTTGAGGAAGATACTGAACCCCAGGTTTCTCCCAATGGTTGTTCCACTGGTGAAAGAATGAATGATGGTGTGAATGTTTACTGCTCCTGATGAACATGTGACTCCCTCATGGCAGCTTCTATTATCAGTGTCTGAATGTCTGAGTGACTTGTGTTGTAAAGATGTTTTGAGTGGTCCACCAGACTATAAAAGCATTGTATAAATACAGACCATTTTACCATTTACACACACACACACACTCTTACAGACACATATACACGAGCACACACACCAACACACACACACACACACACACACACTCTTACAGACACATATACACGAGCACACACACCAACACACACACACACACACACACTCCATGTTGTTAGTTCAGAAAGGACCCATCCGGGTGAGTTTGTAGGCCAAAGGTCACGTCCGGTGCAGATGATGATGGGCTGCAGAGACTCTGACCTGTGGGCAACAGACGAGAATAAACGTGTTGTAGGTGCAGGAACTCCTCAGAACCCACGGAGTCACAGCAGCGGAAGAGGAGAGGAGGAGGAGAACGCTTCAATCAAAGGCCAAAGTCATATTTATTCTCCTCCTCAACTATTTACTTACTGACAATGAAGGTGGGATTTATGTGGCCGTTAAGACGAGTGTTTCTGGACGGTCAGCCGAGGGCCAATTTATGGATCGGATGTAATAAACCCCAAAGATAAAGTCATATGGAGTCTGTGGTCCTGGCCGTCAATCAAAGGTAAGTACGATGAGTAAGTTCATTCACTTTAATGGAGTAGATTCTTCTCAATCACACTCGGGCCTCGCCACTATTAGCCCCATCTCTTGTCCTAATACAGAGCTTCAACCCAGACAGAAAGGAGGCCAGTCCTCCTCACCCTGCAGCCAGCTATGAATCAAACTGTTAGAGATGAAGGAGAGAGGAGAGGGGGGAAAGGGGTACGAGGTAATGCTGCTTTGAGGGGTGGAGGACACAGAGAGGTTTCGGGGGTCTGCAATAGCTTGGAAGTGAGATTAGAGAAGCCCCAGGCTGTGGACAAGGCGATGTCACAACATGTTTCGTATAGGGTGAGAGAGAGAGGAAGGGGAGAGGAAGAGGGGAGGAGGATAGAGTCTGGAAGGGAGATATGCTGAGAGAAGAGGTAAGGAGAAACCAAGAGAGAAAGGGAGGAGAGAGATTTAGATTGTTCAGCAGAGGGAGGGAGAGAGGGAGAGGGTTCGATAGATTAAGAGTTGTGGAGAGAGAGGGAGGGATAGAGAGAGCGAAAGAGAGGGGGTGAGAGAGAGGAGGAGGGAGAGAGAGAGAGGGAGGGGGAGAGGGAAAGCGAGAGAGGGAGAAAGAAAGGGGAGAGTGAGAGAGGGAGGGGGAGTGAGAAAGAAAGGAAGAGAGAAATAGGCAGGGGGAGAGAGAGAGGGAGGGGGAGAAGGAAAGAGAGAGAAAGGGAGAGGGAGAGTGAAAGGGGAGAGTGAGAGGGAGGGGGAGTCGGGGAAAGAGGGGGGGATGAGAGAGATGAGGGAGGGGGAGGGGAGGGGAGGGAAAAAGTTTGCAGCGGCGAGTCTCGCAGGAACTTTTTTCTTCTTTCCTTTCTCCGTGGAAGAAATCTCCAGAAAGAGTTGGAGGGGGACAAAAAGCGAGTGGATTATCTGAACAGAAAGGGAAGAATCTCTGGAAGCAGACGCCTTCTGTCACGGATTGATGCCACTTCCAAAACGAGGATTCATCAGTAGCTGAAGGTAACGGGCGTTTTTCATGAGTGGAGCAGAGATGGTTTGTGGGCTGCAGGCTGATTCTGGAGCAGAATAGTTTTGTCTACAGGAGGAGTGGCGTCTAGAGCAGACGCTCCGAAATAAAGCTCAAAGTTCAGTTTCTGTCTTCTGGGCTTCTCGCCATCACTGGAAAGAGAAGTGTAATGATTTTAGGAAATAAACCTCCATGAATGATCAGCATCATAATCTGGAGAACCTGGAAGGTAAACCTTCAAACGTGTTGCATTTCTCTGCTGGTTTGTGCGTGAAGTTCTGAAGCCCGGATGGGTTCTGTCCAAAGTGTCGGTGATTTTTCCCGTCTATCAGAGCCAGGCCGTCATGCAAAGGATCATGGGCTGAGTTGTTACAGTAAATCTTCCTGGCTTGCCTCCAACCCCTGAGGCTTGGAAAGAGTCTTCTGTGCTGCAGCGGTTTATCTCCTGCCTACTCGTCTTTCAGGAGACGGGATGTTTGCTGTTGCTGCAGAGAAAGAAAGCGCTGATTAGGAAGTTTGAATTCCACGGTTACATCTGTTTTTCTCATGGATCCACCTCACTATGCCGCCTGCTTTTTGCATTTGTGTTTCCTGCTACCCCCCCACCCTCACCCCCACCCGTTCATGCATGGAAACCTTGCGTGACGCAGTGAGGAACTCTTTCCTCCCTGCACTATTCCCTCTGCAGACCACAGAGGAATCCTGATACACACTAATCTGCTGCAGGTTGAACTCTGACCTTTGAGCCTGTCTTGAGCAGGACCACCATCCTGACTTCTTCTGGTCTGCAGAAAATGTTCCTGTCACTAAAAGAGGCAGCAGGCAGACTTCTGGACCGCTTCCTACCATAAGGGTAGGACTTCATCTACATCACGATTTTCCAGTGCGTCACACAGCTAAGCTGCCATCTATCGAAGCCTGAAGGAATCTTCACCTTCTCTGATTCCTTCCTGGTTCAGCACGATAGAAAATATAGAAAGCTGGAGGTACAGTCTGAAATTCGGGCCGGTCCGGAGAATGTGGACCTGAGAATGTCGCTGTGGTCCTGATTCTATCATAAGACCTCAAGTAAAAATAAACTCCTAAGAGTCACCGTGAAGTAGCTGACCCTTCCTCAGCATCAGGAAACACCTCCAGGAGGAAGTTGACAGATGTTTGACAGATGTTTGACATCATCAGTATGACTTTATGGATGTCCTTCTCTCATGGTTCAGAGAGAATGGACCCTAACTTCTGTGATCCCCCGCGACTGAAAGATCCTGTATGAGTCCAACTGTCCTCTCAGCTGGAAGCACGCATGGTTCATGTTTCCCAGAAGAGACCTCCTGATGTCTTGACCTCCTGACCTCCTGACCTCAGTGATGCTCTGTCTGTTCCTCTAACAGAACCAGGAGGTGTTCATTTGAGCTTTTCTATAGCTTATGGATAAATTACCATAAGAATTACATCATACATTACATTATAACCTTCCTGGACATAATATCATCCTCATCATCATCATCATCATCCTCATCATATTATCATCCTCATAATAATAATGTATACTTCATTGATCGCTAGTCATACTCAGTAAAACATCATGAAATTTAGTCTCCACATTTGACCCAAACAAGCTTAACCATATATATAATATACAGCCATATATTATTTATACGGTTATTCATTATATACGACCCGTGTATTCACTATTTACTAGAACTGTTAACCTGCTGTTGGATGCAGGTTTATCGGTGCATTCAGTGGATCATAGGTCAGGATGGATGCAACCATTCGTTCATTCATCCGTTCATTTTTTCGTCTGTTCATTCATCCGTTCATTAGGGATAGGGTTAGGGTTAATTCATTCGTCTGTTTGTTCATCCGTTTGTTCATTCGTTCATGCATTTGTTCATTCATCAATTCATTCATGCATTCATCCACTCATCTATTCATTCATCCGTTCATTCATTTTGTCATCTGTTCATACGTTCATTAATTCATTCGTTCGTCTATTCATTCGTTCATCCGTTCGTTCATTCATTCGTTCATTCATTCATTCATTCATCCGTTCATTCATTCATCCGTTCATTCGTTCTTTCATTTATTCATTTATTCATTTATTCATTTATTCATTTATTCATTTATTCATTTGCTCATTTCTTCATTACACATAAATGTGGCATCTCATCATCACTTAACTTGGTGTCATTGACGTCAGCAAAAGGTGTTTTTTCTATAAAGGGGGCTTCTTCGATGATTCGTGTGTCTTTCAGCTTTTTATCAGTACGTCTGTCGGACCGCCGCGTCGCTCCGTCCTTCTCTCTGATCCGTCTCTCTGATCCGTCTTCATGTTGTCATCGGCAGCCCCTCGGTGAATGAACGCATGCAGCGCCTTCACCTTCTCATTCAGGCAGGGGGGTCAGTCGTCCTACTGGCGACCATAATGGTGGTCGGCTGATGCTAGGCCGTCCCACTGGAGAAGAAGACGAGTCCATACAGTGAATGAGTCAATGGTCCCCGTCTGAGAGGACATGTCTTATTTACTTTAAACATGTTTGGTGTGTGAGCGGCACCATTGATGATTAAACGTTTTTGTAGAAGCCCCCCCACAGTCAGCTGACAGCGTCAGTGCTGCTCATCCCCGCTTTCAAGTCCATCATGAGGCCCGACAGCTTTGACGGTATTTGAATCTAAAATAAGTCTGGACCTATGAGCAGACGTAACCGCATAGCGGCCGTGCTTCTGGACTTCTAGCCCGCCCCTTTCAGGCCCGTTCAGCATCGGAACCGCCCACCTCCTTTATCTGCTGTCGGCGGCCGGGGGCCTGACAGCAGCAGAGAGAAAGAGAGGAGGAGGAACAGACACATATTAGGAGGTCTCTTAACTCGTTCTGGATGATGGCCAGACCATAATAGCAGCGAGCTGTAAGTGTGCTCACAGGGCTGTGATGCATTATGGGTCATGTAGTGAGTTATTATGATGCTGCTGCATGAAGCGTATAATAGTCAGACTCTCTGATTGTCCTTTGAGCCGCTGCGTCTGCAGGAGCTTTGTTTCAACTCTTCTCTCCGTGTCGCCTGCAGCTGTTCCTCATAAAGGCATTCCTGCCGTCAGAGTTTCACACGCAGAGAAACAAACCACATCCATAATTATGCAGCATCTCACAAAGATCTTGCTCTTTTCATGAAATGGTCTTTTAAAATATGGGAAAACAAGAGGAACAACCCTGCTCCTACAACTGAATCCACATTTTAGAGCATGGGTCACGTCACGCTGTTGTTCCTGTTAGCAGCAGCTGCAGGTCCTCAGGTCATCCACAGCGTGTCCTCGCCAGGCAGGAGACCCAGGGGAGAGAGGGGGGTAATTTCTCCTGGTGGACGGCACAGGTGTGTGCCTGCTGTACCTGCAAACACAGCAGAGTTAGGGGGTCCTCATGCGCTGAGTGCAGGTCCAGGTCAGCTGGGACGTGTTCGTGTGAGTGGTGGGTGGGGCTTTGGTGGTTTTTGCGCCCATGCATTCTTGAGTGTTTTTGAAAACTGGAATGTGATCAAAGAGAGGGAGTGAATATAATGACACGTTTCAGTCTTCATGTCGGGTGGGGGGTGGGGTTGGGGGGTGGGGGGGGGGGGGGGGGGGGGGGGGGTCGCTCTTTGTTGTTGTGCCACGTGGAAGCATCTGGTGGGAGACGACCACGGCTCCAGTGGAATCGTCTCCAGATGTGTTTGTGTGTTTTAGTCTCTGAGTCTGGACCAACTATCCTGCATGTAAATAACTCTTTCATTTCATCCACTGAGTGTTTGTACTTTAGTTTCCTACATGTGAGCATGTGTGCTGCCAACACCTACCAGGTGGAGGAGGTGGTGTTCAGGAGGCTCCATGGACATGAACTAAAGAAATTATAAATTATATACAATGTTCATGTAATGTACATTGTATATATATTTATTGTATATATTGTTTATTTAATGTGTAAATATGATATATAATGTTTATTTAATGTGTAAATATGATACATATAATGTACATTAAATGCATATACATTGTATATATATAATGTATATGTAATGTATATATGTAAAGTGCGTTATAAATTAAATGTATTATTATTATAATTATTATTATATTGTAGATATATTGAATATATTATGTATATATAATGTATATTTAATGTGTAAATATGATATATAATGTATATTTAATGTGTGAATATGATACATATAATGTACATTAAATGCATAAACA
Source organism: Lophius americanus (assembly GCA_037951165.1). Taxonomy (NCBI): domain Eukaryota; kingdom Metazoa; phylum Chordata; class Actinopteri; order Lophiiformes; family Lophiidae; genus Lophius; species Lophius americanus. The sequence goes on from JBBDHG010000428.1 coordinate 355,455, forward strand.
TAACGTAAATATGATATAATAATAATAATAATAATACATTTAATTTATAACACACTTTACATTTGGATGTAATCTCAGTGCTACAAAGCAAAAGCAGATAAAAGCATCAAAAAAAATTATAATAATAACTATATAAAAACATGTGTATGTAATGTTTATATTGTAGATACATTGTATATATAATGTATATGTAATGTATATATTGTAGATACATTGTATATATAATGTATATATAATGTATATGTAATGTATATATTGTATATATAATGTATAATGTATATATAATATCAATGAGGTGGAATCCTGACCAGAAGGGAAGAATATGATTTTTCTGACTTCCTCTCTTCCTGTCTGTTGATCCAGCCGCTGGTTGACGGAGGTGAGCTGAGGTGAGCTGGGGTGATATCCGAGGAACGGAAACATGTGGCTTCTCTGCTCCTCTCTTACTCTGCTGGCCCTCAGCTTTGGATCATGTGATGTGCTGATATCAGAGCAAGGTGAGCTTCCTCCTTTTTGGGCCGGGCACCAAGAACCTTCTTACACCATGTTCAGTGATGAACACTTTCAGACTAACGCCAGGCTCATTAATTATTCACCACTCCACTTCACCAGTCGAGGATACAAAGTCATGTCCTCCAGCATATTCAACGTTTGCTCCGTAGCAACCGTGTGAGCTTCAGAAATGCTGGTGGGGGTTTCCTCCAGCGACCCAGCAGAAATCTCTGCTCAAAGAAATAAACCAGCTGAAAGCCTGACGAAAACTACGAATGCCCATCTTTGGTTTCTCTACCAAAGATGGGCATTCTGGACCAACCAGATCTACTCGCTCCTCCGGTTCCCTCTCAGCCTGGAACGTTCTGACATGCAGTAGGTTTTAAGGTGTAGCAGGTGTCAGTGTCTATCCTGGGTTTGATGTTAACTCAGGCTAGTTCAGGTTAATTCAGGTTAACCAAGGTTAACTCAGGTTAACTCACTTTAAAAGGTTAACTCAGGTTAACTCAGGTTAACTCAGGTTATTTACTCACTTTAACAGGTTAACTCAGGTTATCTCAGGTTAACGTGGGATATCTTAGGTTAACTCATTTTAACAGCTTAACTCAGTTTAACACATGCTAAAAAGGGATATCTCAGGTTAACTCATGTTAATTCAGGTTTACTCACTTCAACAGGTTAACACAGGTTAACAAGTTAACTCAAGTTAACTTGGGTTTGCTCCGTTTAATAGGTTAACTCAGGTTACAGGCTAACACAGATTAACACAGGTTAACTCAGGTAAAGTCAGGTTTACTCAGTCAAACCGGTTAACACAGGTTACAAAGGCTAACTCGGGTTTTGCTCGGTTTAACAGGTTCACACAGGTTAAATCAGGTTTGCTCAGTTTAACAGGTTAACTCTTGTAATCTCAGGTTAACACGATATATCTCAGGTTAACTCAGGTTCATCCAGGTATACTCACTTTAACAAGTTAACTCAGGTTAACAGAAGATTAGAAGCTGCTTGGCTCTTTGGTGACTGCAGCTAGTAGAGAAGAATAAATGTTTTCATCTAACTCCCTGACAATGATAAAAACATATTTCCTGAAATTCCAAACTTCTACTTTAACGATATGCAGAGCCGGCCCTCCAACCAACCCTCATCCTTACCCAGGTTAAGGGTTCTGGACATTCCTCTCACCGCAGACACCTTTCTGATCCTCCTTGGAGCTGTCCAGGTATTAGAAATTTAGATATCACAACTCCCTTCAGCGAGTTGTGGTTCTTCCCCAAGGTCTCCATACAGTTGGACCTTCCAATAAGAAGACGTTCAAAGAGAAACGTGCAGCAGGTATCCGTAACTGACGCTCCAACCACCTGAGAGTAGAAGCTCCTTTCAGTCTTTCTGGCCACCATCAAGAGCTCACAACTACAGGTGCAGGACGAGATGTAGGCCTACTTTTCAATCCAGACCTTTGGCATTTGGCTAAGGGCCTTTTCTCCTCATAGGTCCGATGAGTCTCTCGCATCACGGATCTGCAACCGGTCCATCTCTCATGAACAGCCGAGGGCGTGTGTGAGTGTGTGTGTGTGTGTATGTCAGTTTGTGTGTGTGTGTGAATGTGTGTGTCTGTGTGTGTATATGTGTGTTTGTGTGTTTGAGTGAGTGTGTGGGTGTCTGTATGTGAGTGTGTTTGTATTTTAATGTGTCAGTGTGTGTGTGAGTGTGTGAGTGTGTGTATGTGAGCGTGTGTGTGCGTATAAATGTTTGAGTGTGTGTGTAAATGAGTGTGTTTATATGAGTGTGTGTTTGTGTGTTTGAGTGTGTGTGTGAACGAGTTTGTGTATATGTGTGTGTGTGAATGAATGAGTGTGTGTATGCGTGAGAATGTTTGTGTGTGTGTGTTTGTGTGTGTGTGAGTGAGTATATATGCGTGTGAGTGTGTGTATGTGAGTGTGTATGTATTTATATGTGGCATTGTGTGTGTGAGAGAGTGTATACGTGTTTGAGTGTGTGTGAGAATGAGTGCGTGTATATGTGTGTGTGAATTAATGAGTGTGCGTGCGTATGTGTGTTTGAGTGTTTGTGTGTGAATGAGTGTGTGTATGTGAGTGTGTGTGTATGTGAGTGAGTGTGTGTGTAGTTGAGCGTGTGAATGAGAGCGTGTTGGTGTGCGTATGTGTGTTCCAGTGTGTGTGTGTGAATGAGTGTGTGTACGTGAGTTTGTGAGTGTGTGTGTATGTGTGATTCTGTGTTTGAGTGTGTTTATATGTGTGTGTGAGTGAGTGAGTGTGTGTGTGTGTGTGTTTGTCAGTGTGTACACACTGGTTACAGTGATGTTGATCTTAACACTGGTGGCTGTTGGTGATGATTAGACCGTGGCGAGGAGGAGGCGTGTGCATTAACTTGTGCGTTCCTGTTTCACTTTATGAGGCGTCAATCGTTTGGACGTTGTGTCTACTTGTGTAGAAACACGTCTTCTGTGGTTCTGAGTCCAGACCTGCATGATGCTGCCAGCTGTGATATGAGGCTGGTTTGGTTTGTGTTGGTCACGTTTTGGCTTTGAAGAGAATATTTTTCTTAATTAAATCAGTTCCTACTTTTATCTCTTTGTGTTGGCGAAAACAAAGAAACCAACAAATGGACGTGTACAGAGGATTCTCTGTTCTTGGCTTGTCCTCATCTCACCATCATGGCGTTCTCTGCATCTGTCACATCACTTGGAGACGAGCAATCTTCTCCGGCCTGTCGAGCTCTGAGGGCAGCGCAGTGGTGGTGGAGGGCTTCCCTCAGTGCCAGTGCTGAGGGGGGGTCAGCGGTTCCTCCCCCCCCCCCCCCCCCCCCCACGACTGGGGGGGGCCAGTAGTTGGAACAAAGTGTGTTCTCCAGTGCAGCTCTAGCACTTTGTCACAGGAGAAACTGAACAGCCATTATTCCTCCGACTCATCCAAACCTCCATTTAGTAATTTGCTGACATTATAGCACAAAAGCCGTTTTGAGTTAAAGTGGAGCTGAGGAGTCGAGCTGGAATGTTTCACCGGATCAGAAGACGGGTAGTCTCCACGGTTAAAGTGCTTCAAGTCTGTCTTTGGTAACGTGTTGCTGAGTCATCGGTTCTCAGTCTGAAATAATACATTTATGGATTGAGATTTTCCCGCAGCTCCACCCTGCTCGTGTTTGACTCGGGTGTTATATTTTCTGCGGCCACTGAGCTCGCTGATGATCATAGAGCAGAAGTGAAAGAAGACGGGATCGGTTAGCTGCTCATCCTTTGATCTTAGACCCTTTATTTGAGCAGGTAAAAACTTTCTTTTGACCTGCGAGCTGACATAGACAGTAAACAGACATATAAATTCAAAGAATCAGAGAGGAATGAAGTTGTTTGATCATTTTGTGCATGTTTGTTATGTTGAGGGTTCCAAGCCACTGAAGCTAGGTTACTGAGGGATGGTGCGTTTATCTACACCTTTGGAGTCTATCTCCTCAGCAGTGGCCGTAGCTCAGAAGGCAAACCCGCTCGCTGAAATAAAGCTTGAGCTAGTAGAAGTCATGAAATGAGAGAAGCTCGAGAGTTTGAGTCTCAGAAGTCCTGAAAGGCCACTGGAGAGAATTTGCCGTGGCGGCAGGTTCAGGCAGACCTATAGAAGTTCTACAGCCTGTTTGAACATCACCTCAGAGAAGATTGCTAGTCTCGCTCGTCATTTAGTCTTTCAACGTTCCCTCATTCTCTGCTTTCTCCTCCTCCGCTTCCCTCTGTTCACTTTTCATCCTCTCTTCTTTTGCTTCACTTTTACATTCTGCTGCCCTTCAGCCACCATCACTCCTGACCTTCATCCTTCATCCTGACTCTGTCTGATGGAACACTGAGGAGAAGAGTGAGCTGTAAGGAGAGGAGGAAGAGGTGGATGGGATGTGAATGTTTATATATATATATATATATATGTGTGTAATTTAAAGTGATTGAATACTTTCTTGAGTCAGTGTCTGTGAAATTAAACCCCTCACTCTTAATTAAAACCAGTTTGATTTAATAATTAGTATAATTATATTTAACCTTTTTGATTTAACTCCAGATTTAACTTTAGCTTTGTGAAATAAAAAATTCTAGCTTTGGTTGGACGGACTCTGTAGTGCATCAAAAGTAATTTTATCACACGGGAGATAGAATTACTTTTGTTTGGGGCGTGTAATCATAACCATTCATTACAAACCAGCCTTTTTCTTTGTCCCCTTAAAAGTTATAGTCCCTTATCTGTTTAATTGTGTCAACCATGACTGACCAGCCTCGGAGATCAGGATCTCCACAGTGGGGACCTTCTCAGAGAAGCCACTGAGTAAATAATTGTTCTGTTCTTTAATTAGTGAACTGGATTTCCCTGAGCAGAACAGACGTAACAATGTTCACGAACAAGTTCCTTGTTTCACACATCCGTCAAGCAGAACTTTCAGAGACATTGTGAACAAATGTGGAAAATAACATTCATTGACCTTCACTTCTTCAGGTCAGGTTATAAGAGGTCATTAGATATGCTGGCTGTAACTCAGCAGGTAGAGAGTTCATCGAAGTCCCCAAACCTCAGTCTGCTCCTTGCTACCGCAGAGGGCAGGCCACCGCTCCACTGCTCTGAGATGTCAGATTTGCCTCTGTTGCTACTTCTGCTGACGTCTCCGAGGTTGATCAACCAAGACCCTCATTGTGCCTACATTAGGTTTAAAAAGCCCACCTTTAACATGCCCACCTTTAACACGTTCTGTAGTTGAACAAAGTTAGACCCCCATCATCTGAAGTTCACATGTTAAAGTGTGCTTCAGGAAGATGCTGACCCCGGGTTGCTCCTGCTGGTGAGTGAGTGATGTGTGGTGGAGTGGAGAATGCTGGAAATAAGCAGAATAAGAAGGCACAAAAGAAAAAATTACATCCTATAGTCTGACAAATGTTAAAACCGAACAGATATAAAAGTCTAAGATATAAACAGAAATAGTGGTTATAAGGCATTTAAAGCAATGTAAAACATCTGAAGGAAAATCTCAAAGAACCTCATTGAAACTCCAGACAGGAAAGAGCCCTTATCCGATTCACAGGGAGGCACTGACTGAGGTCAATCAAAATATCTGAGCTTCAGCTCTCCACGAACGTGTCACAACCGGCATCGTTACATGGCTTTTGGTCAGGGCCCCGTCTGCTGACTGATTCTCTAAAGTTACAAAAAATAACTATTTGAAAACCTGTGCCCTTTAGAGCGTCTGCCTTGGGGTCGCCCTCCCTCACCCCAAAGACATCAGTTAGCTGAGTCCTCTTCTGCCAGCCTGGGTTCTCTACACGTCTCTCATCCTCCCCTCATTCTGACAGGCAACACTTTCCTCTGTGACCCCCCCATAATTTTGGGGGATTGTCCGTGGGCTGCCCCCGAAACAGGTTTGTTGCTAGACAACCTATCAGACTGGGTCGGGTTCCTCTCTGCTCCATCCTGTTCTCTGTCTCTCACACTCGTTCTGACTGTCTGTCCACTCCCTCTTCGGTTCTTCCACGTTCGTATTTCTGCTCAAACAAAGATATTCAAAAGTTTGACATGTCCTACTAACCCGTCACGTTTCAAGTAAACCCGTTCACCCGCCCTCTTTTGTGAATGTGTCTCTCCAGATGGACGCTGCCCGTCCTTACAAGTGGAGGAGTGGAAGTTCCCTCAGACGGACAGGAACAACATCACCGGTAAGGACTTGTGTCTGCAGACGGACACGTGAATTCTCTGACTCAATGTCAGTTCTGATGTTATCATTCATTTTCAGGTTTTAATCTAGTAAGGCGGTTCTCTCTGCTAAAGAGCCCAGAAGTAAAGAAGATCCGCAATCCTCGAGGACCCGTCATCCTCCGCCTGGGCAAGACCGCAATCCTACGCCCAACTGAGTGAGTTTACAGAACTCGCCATTCAGATGCAACTGGGCCCTTTTCAGAGACCAGATGCATCAGACAGACAATGAGTCCAGCTCCAGACTGTGGAGAAGGTGATGTAAATGGTGTAGAAGATGTTGATGGTGTAGATGATGTAGACGGTGTAGAAGATGAAGATGGTGTGAGAGATGCATATAGTGTAGCTGGTGTAGATGATGTAGATGGTGTAGATGGTGTAGATTATGTAGATGGTGTAAGAGATGTAGAGGGTGTAAGAGATGTAGAGGGTGTAGATGGTGTAGATGGTGTAGATTATGTAGATGGTGTAAGAGATGTAGAGGGTGTAGATGGTATAGATGGTGTAGATGATCTAGATGGTGTAAGAAATGTAGATGGTGTACATGATGTAGATGGTGTAAGAGATGTAGATGGTGTAGAAGGTGTATATGGTGTAGATGGTATAGATGGTGTAGTTGATGTAGCTGGTGTAAGAGATATGTAGATGGTGTAAGTGATATGTAGATGATGTACATTGTATAAATGGTGTAGATGATGTAGATGGTGCAGGGTTAGGCTAACCCTGGATGGATGAATGGATGGATGTATGGATGGATGGATGGATGGATGGATTAATGGAAGGATAGATGAATGGATGTATGGATGCAGGGATGATGGATGAATGAATGGATGGATGGATGGATGGAAGAACAGATGGATGGATAAATAGATGGACGGATGGACGAATAAATGGAAGGATGGATGAATAGTTGGATGGATGGATTGTTGGATGGATGAATAGATGGATGAATAGATGGATGAATATATTGATGGATGACTAGATGGATGGATGGATGACTAGATGGATGGATGACTAGATGGATGGTTGCATGGACGGATGGATGAATTAAGACGCCTCACTAGCCATGCAGAGAGCTTCCTGAGGTCAGTCCAGGCGTCAGGGTCTGATGATTGTGATGTGGCAGATGGATGATTAAGGTTGTGACTCTGGAGGTCGGGCAGAATTGAGGAGATCTCTGTACTCCTCTCCCACCCTCTTCGACCAGGTCCGCTGATGTCAGACGTTCAGTCATTTCATAATATATGTAGTTCTCTCTCTCTCTCTTTCTCTCTCTCTTTCTCTCTCTTTCTTTCTCTCTCTCTCGCTCTCTCTTTTTGTCTCTCTCTCTTTCACTCTTTTTCTCCCTCCGTGTCTCTCTCTCTCTCTCTCTCTCTCTATTTCTATCTCCGTCTCTATCTTTCTCTCTCTCTATTGAGGTGCATGCTGGGAGTGAGGTCAGGCAGTGTTAAATAATGATTGTTAGTTGAATGTAGTGTTGTTGTGTAGTTTGTTTGTCACATAGTCGGTTGTTTGTGTCGTTTTTGTGGGTTAACTGGTGGGGAGGGGGGTTTGTGTGGGTTTCCAGCGTCTTAGCTGGTCGGCGTCCTCTTTGACGCCATGGGGATCGATGACTTCTCCAGGCTCACACGGAGACATGGCATCAAAGTCGGTACCGGTTTCCCGTGCAGCATGGATGATGTCGGGATGGCTGTTGGGAAGGTGGTCGGCCACCGCAGCATGAGGTCGACGGCCAGAATGAAAAGCGCGGTCGTCCTCTTCCTGGATCAGGTGGAGAAGGTCAACAGCATCATTGAGGCCGGTGTTACCTTCAAGGATATATTTGTGCCGGTGCTGCCGTTAACACTGCCTGATACGAAGATCACTTTGTCCAATGTCCCGGCGTTCATCACCGACGAGTTTCTGTGTAGGGGAACCATCGAGACACGGCAAAATGATCTCAACCGTGAAAAAGATCCGCTCCGGTTGTAAGTCTCCGTTGTTCATGATCCTGAACAACCGGCACGAAGAACCAGTTGTTCTGTGTTTTTGAGTGTTTTCCTCTTTATCCTCTCTCCATCTCTCTCTCTCTCAATCTCTCTCTCTCTCTCTCACTCTCCTGGTCTCCAGGTCCAGAGTCTTCTCCTCAGCTTTTCTCCCACTCCTCTTCTCTCTGTTTTGATGTTTCTATAGGTGGCATCCTCCCTCAGTCATAAATCACTGTCACCCACATCGAGGAAAGGGAAACGACTCTGTATGTGTGTGTGTGTATGCGTGAGTGTGTTTGTTTGTGTGTGTGTGTGTGTGTGTGTGTATGCGTGAGTGTGTGTGTGTATGTGTGAGTTTGTGTGTGTGTATGTGTGTGTGTAATTGAGTATGTGTATGCGTGAGTGTGTGCGACTGTTTATGTGTTGAGTGTGTGTTTGTATGATTGTGTATGTCTGTGTGTGTGTTTGAGTTTTTGTTTGAGGTTTTGTGTGTGTGAGTGTTTTTTGTGTTGAGTGTGTGTGTTTGTGAGTGTTTGTCTTTGGAGTGTATATATGTTTGTGAGTATTTGAGTGTGTGAGTGTCTGTTTGTGTGTGTTTGTGTGTATGTGTGCGAGTGTTTGTGTGTTTTGAGTGTGTGTGTGTGTTGAGTGTATGTGTGTGTTGAGTGTGTGTGTGTGTTGAGTGTGTGTGTGTGTTTATTATGCCCTTGAACACGTCTGTAGCTGTTATGAAAACTGATGCAGCAGTGTCATGAAACACAGTGGGCCTTCATCATGCCGGCGTCTGCAGCCATTCTTAGACCAGCTATAGGAGAAAACAAAATACAAATAATAGTAAAAATCTCAGAATAGTAAAAAAAAAAAAATTGCATCACAGAGTTTATGTTATGTAAAAGCCCAGTCCAAGAAACCTGTGATAAACCTGTGATGACATCATCAGAGGTTATCTTCTCCAAAACTAAAGATGAAATCTGACAGCGCCCACAATAATTAGAAGAGTGATAAAGTTACACTACTTAGGCGTGATCTTTCACTCTTCTGTCTTCCAGTCAGGTGTTTCCTCATGGCTTTCCTGAAAACTTCACCCTCATCTTCACCCTGGCATTTAAGAAAGCCGCTCTGAGGGACACCATCTACCTCTTTCAGATATCTGATCAACAGGGATACCCACAGGTGAAGCTCTCTCTTTTTGATTCCTGTCCTTCTTTCCATATATGACTGATTCATTTCTTCCTCCACTCCTCTCCTCTGTCTTCCTCCATCTCTCACTCTTTGTTTTTTACACCTTTTGTCTTCTCATGCCTCATCAGCTCTAGATCTGTTTTCCACTTCCATTCCTTCTCCCCATTGAGACCAATTCCATTCTCCCTGCTTTCACCCATACGTCTTTTTTGGTTTCTTCTTCACCTGATCCCCCTATCTCTCACTCCTGTCCCTTTTTTCCATCCCATCTTCTGCTCTGCTCCATCATCACCGTCATGTGTGTTCCATGATGAAGCGTGAGTTCTTCAGAGTTCACATAATCACTGAGAGCCATTTAAATGCTGCATGTTAAATAAGTTGTTATTATATTATTTATTATATTTATATTATTATTATATTATAAGTTGTTATGTTATGATGGATGGAGGTCAGGTCGCCTCGTTAGGAGTGAAAGATCTATCCCATCCTGTTCAACGCCAACATTAGAAAACACGGATCTATCCCATCCTGTTCAACGCCAACATTAGAAAACACAACTATTCCAACCTGTTCTTCATCACCCACGTCTGGAATGCTGCAACAGTCTCACCATCCAAAATCATCAATAAACTCCATTATGTCCAAACTTCTGTTACTCGCTGCTCATCCACTCTAGAACCCGTGACCACATCACCCTCATCCTCTACAAGCTCCACTGGCACACACACACACACACACACACACACACACACACACACACACACACACACACACACACACACACACACACACACACACACACACACACACACACTCACACACACCTGACTGACCTCCTCCATCTTCACACTCCCACTCCCACCCTCTGCTCCTTTGATGCAAACCTCCTGCCCCGCCCACAAGTTTAATTATATTATAATGATTATTATTATTATGATTATTATTATGATTATGATTATGATTATGATTATGATTATGATTATGATTATTATTATTATTATTATTATTTTATCACAAACTTCTATCATCTTCATCCCTTCCACTTCTCTTTTCCTGATCAAATACACCTTGGAACCAAGATCTCTGTAGACTTCAATGGTCCCGATGGAGCTCTGTCCCTGCGTAGCAGAGGGGTGGACCCTGGCTCCGACCTGGCGAGCTGCGTTTTTACAGGTGAAGGTGTTGAAGCTCTGATGGACCTCCGGTGGCACAAGGTCGCCCTCAGCGTGCAACACGGAGCCGCTTCCCTCCACGTGGACTGCAGCTCCATCGAGACCAAACCTCTGGAGCCCCGTGGAGATGTTGCCATTGATGGAAACATCCTTCTTGGCATCCGGGCTTCAGATGCTGCACCTGTGCAGGTATGGATTATGCAAAAATAGGAAGTTTGCTCATAAAGAAACGTGATTTAGGTGGGCTTTGAACTGAATATAATCTTCAAAAGAAGAGCAAGGTAGCCCCAACGGTGACCGTAACACCTGCATTCATTTCAATTTTTGCTCTACAGCTGACATCACTGTTTGTCTGGATTGTCTGTTATACTGTTTCCAAATGGAATATAAAAGAATAAGATTTAGATTTTAAGGGTCTCTTCAAAAACTCAACTTTATATTTTTTGGTTTTGTTGAAGTTCTTAAATGTACAACTGTTTCAGTCATTTTTGCAATCCCTCTGCATGATGTCATCTATGATGTCATCCATGATATCATCCATGATGTCATCCATGATGACATGCTGTTTATTTGTCTATTTTAACCCAAATCCAAAGACAAAGTTAACTCCTGGGACTCCTTAACTCGTATATCTTTACATATTCTCCATGGGTTAATTTGTGTAAAGATGTGTGTAGGTGTGTACTGATCTGTTTGTAGTTGTGTACTGATGTGTGTGTACAGGCGTGTACTGATCTGTGTGTAGCTGTGTATTGGTGTGTGTGTGCAGGTGTGTACTGATGTGTGTGTAGCTGTGTATTGATGTGTCTTTGCAGGTGTGTGATTAATCCATAAGTTGCTTCTTTTATCCAATCTCCCTCTGATTAAAAGTATCTGGTTCTGAAGGCAACCATCAGATAGATAAAACCACTAACTCTGATTAGATCCGGTAATCCAGGCTCTGAGTTTGACCTCAAGTCTGCAGCAGGAGTCCACACAAAAACACAAAACATGATCCTTCACACACAATCCTGGTCTTTAATAGCTCATATAAACGTAAATGTGTCTCCTTGTTTAAAGGGGAAGTAATGTTTGTTAAATCCAACCCTCTGCCTCCCTCTCCTCCTCAGATGGACATTCAGCAGGTGATGCTGTATTGTGACCCCTCCCTCGCCATCCAGGAGGCCTGCTGTGAGATACCGGGGGCTCGGGTGAGACCAACTAGCGAATGAAACCGTGATTATTGATCAGAGTTCATTTGTGTAAAGCTCTTTGTGTTTTCTGTAATAGCAAGACAGAAGGATGAGTAAGAATTTCCTCACCTACAAGTTGAGATGAATTTAACAGCAGCAGTGCTGCACAGCTATGATCAATATTCCTGACGGTCGTTAATGGACACACATGAATGAATGAATGAATGAATGAATGAATGAATGAATGAATGAATGAATGAATGAATGAATGAATGAACAAACGAACAAATGAACAAACAAATGAATGACGTACGAATGAATGAATGAACGATTGAATGAATCCATGAATGAATGAATGAACGAACGAAAGAACGATTGAATGAATAATTGAACAAACAAACGAACAAATGAACAAACAAATGAACAAACAAATGAACGAACGAACGAGCGAATGAACGATTGAATGAATGAATGAATAAATGAACGAACAAACAAACAAATGAACAAATGAATGAATGAACGAACGAACAAACGAACAAAAGAAAGATTGCATTGTGTTCAACATGTTTTTGTGAGCTGGTTGGAGACGCACAGGCTTGGGTTTGATGTTCCTGATGTTTTTGTTAAACTTTCATGCAGGGTTAGGGTTAGGCTTTAGGATTAGAGTTAGGGTTTAGGATTAGATTAAGGCTGTAGGGTAAGGGTTAGGTTTTAGTATTTGACTTGTGCTTTAGGGCAAGAGTTATGGTTTAGGATCAGAATTAGGGACTAGGATTAGAATTAGGGATTAGGATGAGGGTTAGGCTTTAGGATTAGATTCAGGGTTTAGGATTAGAGTTACAGTGTACGGTAAAGTCAGGGTTAGGGTTAGGGTTTAGGGTAAGATTTAGGTTTTATGATCAGAATTAGGGTTTAGGATTAGAGTTAGGGTGTAGGGTAAGGGCTAGTCTTTAGGATTAGAGTTAGGGTTCAGGATTAGAGTTAGGATTAGGATTCTGGCATTTGCTTTCTGCAGTAAACTCATGCTCAACAAACTCCTGAGTGTAAAATCCTCATCATGAAATTTATATATAATAAATAAATAGATTTTGCTTGTGACAAAACACTGCATTAACGATGGATTTTTTACTTCTTTTTTTTTATCCATGTTCTATCTGTGTGTGTGGGTTAGGGTTAGGTAGGGTTGGTATATAGCTGTTTTTGCAGTGTATTAGATGAAGCCACAATTTCTTTCTATCATTTCCTATCCCAGAACACATATGAAGCAAATCCAACTTTTCCATTTTATCCATTTTATTTCCATTTTAGAAATTCAAATTTAGTTGTTTGTAGTTTTTGTTGGGCTTCAGATGTTTGGATGAAATAATCGTAAATACACCCACAGGACTGTCAGACATGCATAAATGGACAATGTTATTCACACAGAAACATGAGATTGTGGGTCCGTTCCCTGTTGCACCTTAGCGGTGCTCTGGGCCGGACCTGGTACCAGTCCAGCTATAGACAAGTCAGTTAGTTCCAGCTGGATCAGTATAGAATGTTAGGGAATCTTCCTGTTTCCTGTAAAATCACAGGATGTGATGTGCTCTTTCATTATGTCTTTTTAGAGTTATTCTTCATGTGTTTCTGCAGTGCCCACCAGATGCTCCCAAGAGCCGCCGTGCTGCTGAAAATGATCTGGAGAACATCTTCAACCAGGTAAGCCAAAACTTCTCCAAAAACGTTCTCACGACCGAACATTGTAACAGTGGATCAAACACAAACTCCAGTCACGGAATCCTCTGATTTTTGTGATGGAGTTTTCCAACCATCAGGGACAATGTTCTTGAATCTTTTAACAATCAGTCCTTCATCCTGAATCATCACAGCACCAGCTTTTCACCAGACTAACAGCAGGTCCTTTTTCTTTGATTGGGGAAGTCCGCAGAACAAGGACTTACTGTTAGAAGAACCAGTTTGGAACTTCTCCAAATTTCTTTGTTGTTTATCTGATGCAATTGTCTGCAATGAAACTTTAAAGGCATGAAAACAGGAGCTCAGCTGAAGGTGAAGTTTGGTCATCTTCATTATAGGATATTATCTCCAAAACATAAAACGCTACTCCAGGCTTACCACAGGAACAAGGGTATTTCATATACACTTGTGCTTTTAATGTCCAGATTAAACATAAATATGATTCTGAAAATGATTTGGCATCATCATCGTTCCATCCATTCCTCTCTTCATCATCTGTCCACATCTCTGCCGAAGGACGGAGCTGGACAGCATTCAGAGATGTTTCATGTTTGTAGAAGCTCTGATGGTGAGCTCCTCATATATAGCATCTTCAGTTTGTTTATTCTCACACAGTATCACATCGTAAATTATATTTTTTCATGAGGTTTCTTTGTTGGGGCCGTTGAGTGTGAGTCTGATGACTGGAGTCTTCAATTGGCTTGTTTCTAAATTTTGGGCACAGGGCCACCTCTGATGGAGGTTAAGGTGGATCCTTACCAGGACTACTTGAGTGTTTCCAGAAGGAGGGGGAATCTAATTAAAGGGGGTCATCTCGGATTCTGCAGTTTTTTTTATGCAATCTGAGCTTGAAGCAGAAAGTATTTTGTCCATGATGTAAATTAAATCATGTAATAATGAATAACATCTCTCTCATTGCTCTCAATGACATCAGAATATTTATTTTGAATATTTACCAGGCTTCAAAAATGGAAAATCCCCATCTAAACAAACATAGTTTCAGATTTCAGACCAACGAAGCAAAAATGGTCAGACGGTGAAATTAATAACATTTTCTTTCCTTTTCTTCGTCCTTTCTTCCAACAGGAGGTTTTTGCTTCCAAAGACCTGGCTGAGAAAGTAAGCGTCATTACACACACACACATGAACACATCAACACACATACACACACCTACACACACACTCACATGCATACTCACACACACAGGCCCAGTAAGACACAAACATTCACACTCTTATACACACATACACACAAGCAAACATACATACTAACAAACACAAACACACGGATGCATGTCACTGGTGTGAAACATCTATGACACATGTATGGCAGAAGTGTGACGCATGTGTAACACATGTTTGAGGCATGTATGACATATGTATGACATATGTATGACATATGTAAGACACATGTATTACACATGGAGGTCACTGGTGTGAAACATGTATGACACATGTAAGACCGTATTGTAATGCATGTGTGACACATGTGTGAAGCATGAATGACACATGTCATACTGCTGTGAAACATCTGTGACATATGTCTAAGACATGTTCATGTGTCAAGATGTATGAAATTGGTGTGAAACAGGAATTACATTTGTCTGATGCATTTGTGATGAACGTTTGTTTCATGTATGAAATATGTATATATGAATATTTAACACATTTAAAACACAAGTATGACATATGATAACACATATATGGCACTGGTGTGATGCATGTATAACTCATGTATGAATCTAGTTTGACACATGTATGACACATATATGGCACATATATGACACGTATGTATGACTTCATATATGTGCCATACATACACATGTATGACATTGTTGTAATACATGTACAACAAATGTATGAAACATGAATGACACTTATATAATCTAAATTGACATGTTTGTCAAGGGTAAGACACATGTTTGACTTATTTTGAGACATGTATGACACCGATTTGAAGCACGTATGACGCATATATGAAAATTTCTTGACACATGTACGATGTAAATTGACACGTTTGACACATTTATAACACGTGAATGAAACATGTATGAAATATCTTAACACATATATGGCTCTGGTGTGATGCGTTTGTAACACATCTCTGAAACTTGTTTGACACTTGTACGACAGGTATGGCATATGAGGAAACCTATATGGCAATGCTGTGATGCATTTATGAAAAACGTATGAAACATGTATGCACATATATGACATATGTTGACACATGTATTACATTGGTGTTAGTCATGTATGACAGATGTATGCACATGGATGACAAAAGTATGGGATGTGTTTGACATATGTTTGACACATATCTGAAACATTTAAAACACATATATGACACATATATGGCACTCGTCGGATGCATGTTTAACACATGTATGAAACTGGTGTGACACATATAAGACACACATATGACACCTGTTGAAACATAAATGATACTTGTGTAAGTGTATGAAACATGAATGACACTGGTGTGAGGCATGTTTGACACATGTATGAAACTGGTTGGATACAAGTAGGACACATATATGATGTATGTTGACGCATATATGGGTCTGGTTTGATGTATTAATGATACATTTATGAAACTGGTGTGAAACTTGTAATACACAAGTATCATATACGTTGACACATATATGATACTTGTGTGACACATGTTTGACACATGTATGACATATATTGACACATGTATGTCGCTGGTGTGAAACATTTATGAAATATGTTGACACACATGAATGGCAAATGTATGCACATGTATGACATATGTTTGACATTTATATGAAACATTTAAAACACATATGACACATATATAGCACTTGTTTGATGGATGTTTAACACATATATGAAACTGGTGTGACACATTTATGACACACATATAACATATGTTGAAAGATATTTGATACTTGTGTGACACATGTATAACACATTTTTTACACATGTATGACATTGGTTTGATTCATGTATGATAAATGTATGACACATGTATGAAACATGAATGACACTGGTGTGAGGCATGATTGACACATGTATGGCACTGGTATGACACATGTTTGACACATGTATGACATATGTTGACAAATATATGTCACTGGTGTGACACATGTATAACATATGTTGTCACTGGTGTGACATTTGTTTGACACATGTATGACATTTGTTGACATGTATGGCACTGGCATGACACATATATGGCATTGATATGACACATGTATCAAACATGAATGACACTGGTGTGATGCATGTTTGACCTATGTATGAAACTGGTGTGACACATGTACAACACATGTATGATGTATGTTGACACATATATGGCTCTGGTCTGATGTGTCAATGACACAGCTATAAAACTGGTGTGACAGTTGTATTACACACGTATGGCATATGTTGACATATGTATAGCGATGGTGTTACACATGTATGACATATGTTGTGACATGTATGGCACTGGTCTGGCACATGTTTGACACATGTATGACATATGATGACACATGCATGGCACTGGTGTGACAGATTTTTACATTTGTTTTACATTTTTATTTTACACACACTGGTTTCATGTTTGTCTTTGTGCTGCGCATGAAGTTTATAAAAATTCTCCGTTATCGTTATTCTCCTTATTTCATCTATCCCTGAAGTTGATGCTGAAAGAGGACACACAGTAGGTTAGGGCAGACATTTTGTAGAATGAAGAACTGAGCCTTTTCAGTTAGTAATTAAATACATGAAAACATGAGCTGTTATGACAGGAAGGAACAGGAAGTTAGGACAACAGAAACGTCCACAGAGCATGAGACCCTAAGAGACCCTCAGTGTTATTAGGGAACACTGAACGTAGACAACGGTACGGTTCGGGGGGGCCACACTCTCACGACCACGCAACAGCAGCCACCCAGCGGGGGGGGGGGGATAATGCTGGATGGGATTGTCCTACTGTGAGGAGCAGCCGCTCTGCTCATCTCTGGGAATCAGTTACTCCTATTGATCTTTGTCTCCCATGAGAGACGTGTGTGTTTATTTGTGCCTCTGTGTGTGCCCAACTTTCTCACCTTTAGTCCTTTGTAACTGCAGAATGAGGAGTTTAGTTCTATGCGACGGCGCCACTAGCTGGTGACCAGAGGAGCTACAGCTGTTGTCCCCAGCACTTCATGAATATCCAAGACTCTGACCGTAACTCTCTCTCTCTCTGTCTGTAGTGTGCTGGTTGTTTACTCCTCAGTAGGGAAGAAAATGTAAGGATCACGGATCTTTACTCCCACCGACTTCAATGAGAACATGTTAACTGTGTGTATTTACTGCGTGTATATACTGTTTGTATTTACTGCGTGTATTTACCGCGTATATTTACTGTGTGTGTGTTGCAGGTAGTAAACGGTGAAGTTTCAGGATTGAAGGGGGAAAAAGGTGACCGGGTGAGTGGGAACAGACAAATCCCCCAGCAGAAGACACTGTGTGTTTGTGTGGTTGTGTGTGTGTGGCTGGACCAGTAGCAGTGGAATGTGTGATGATGTCATCGCAGGTGTCCAGGCATGCCTGGTATCGTTGAGGAGTACGATGCTGGCTCTGGACCAACCTCCTTCTTGCTGACATGTCGTCTCCTGCACTTGCCTATCCTTTTCCTCACCCTTAAATAATCACCTCTTTTGTCTCCCCCTCTCCCCTGCAGGGTGACGGCTGCTCCCCCTCACATTCAGGTCCAGTAAGTAACTTTTCCTCTGCCTCATTTGGCAGAAAAGCATTTTCTAATTGTTTGGCAGAAGCACAGAATGAGGCTGAAATCATGATTCTGATAAAATATGCCTCTAACCTTAGTGCACAGCGGGATCCAAGGGCCAGAAGGGAGAGAGAGGTGAGCCGGTGAGTGCAAATCCTTTTCTAAAGGTTACAGCATCACATCTGACCGCCTGTAACCATTCAGCTATTCATGAATCAGAGCCTCATTTTCAGTCTCAGCATGGACAATGAATATGTTTCACCCACTGGTGAACAACATGTCTCCACCCGTCCACCTTAACCAGTGAACATGGTTGATCCACATTTGTGTGTGTGATTGTGAATGTGTGTGTAACTGATTGTGTGTGAGTATCTGTGAATGTGCGGGTGTGTCTGTGAATGTGTGAGTGTGTGTGTGAATGACTGAGTGTGTACGCGTGTGTTTGTGTGATTGAGTGTGTGTGAGTGTGTGTGAATGTCTGCGTGTGTGTGTCTGAATGGTGTTTGTTGGTGTATATCTGTGTTTGAGCTTGTAACTGAGTGAGTGTGTGTGAGTGTGTGTTTGTGTCACTGAGTGTGTGTGAGTGTGTTTGTTTGAATGTTTATGTGTGTGTGTGTGTGAGTGTGAATGTGTGAGCAAGTCATGGATCTGATTCTCAGTTCGTCTTTTCTCTCCACAGGCCCACTGGGCTGAAGCAGCTGGATACAAGGTGAAAGCTATAAGAAACTGCTTGTAAAACAAAGAAGTTATGACATTTTAATAACCATATAATCAATTTAGTCCTATCTATATCCTTTTATGTGTGTCTCATCCTTCCTCGTTCTGCTCTTCATCTGTCCAGGGAGATAAAGGTCATAAGGGAGAGCAGGGTCCACTGGGTCTAACCGGAACTCCAGGGAAAGATGTAGGTGTTTCTGCATTCTGTAATATTTTATCTCTCATTCCCTTTTTGACCTGTCAGTTGTTGGGATATATTACTTTGTTACCATGGTTACTGTCAGTGGGTTAGATATATTAACTGGTTTCCATGGTTACTGTCCATGGCTGGGATACACACCACATACACATTGACATAACAGCTTGTTTTATCTGGGGCCGCAGCCGACTGCAGAGTGAACAATGTCAAAAACCTTCCTCTGGGTCCTGTACCAGGATCCACCATCAACTGGACTACGGAGCAATGGAAGAAGGTGGTCTGGTTTGAGGAATCGGGTTTCTAGGGCGTGTTTCGTGTTTGGGCGTGTGGTCGTGTTTGGGCATAGTTTCTTTTGACTGAGAACAGTATACTTGTAGGATATCATTCTTTGAACTAAGACCCCTGTCGATAATTCTCCTCCACCTTTATTGTACCCATTGCGTTAATTTGGCTTTAATGTTTGTTATGTTATACTAAAGTAACAAAGCTGGAACAATCAATGCTGCCTCACTGAAAGGGAAGTTTGTCTTTCACAGAGGCAGCCGTCTATTCATGGAGCCTTAAAGCTCCTAAACTCCCTGTTCAGGGAGTCATCACATGTAAAGTTCTGGAAGAACTTTACAACGTTGTAAACACATTACAACGTTGTGTTTGAATATCTCGCAAACATTACAATGTCTGTGAGATATTCCCCTGGTTCTGGGTAGGAGATGCTCTCACAGTTAGCTTTTCAACACTACAACTGCTTATCATGGACAGGTGGGTTTGGGGAAAGGTAGACTTTTATTTGATATCCTGAATATGAATGTTCTTGCTTATGTTTCTTAATCGGACTGGAAAAAAATGTTGCACATGCATCTTTGAAGATCATAATCTTACACACGATTAATTCTGCTTTCAATTATCAAGAAAAGTATTATTAAATAAAATGCCAATCAAATGAGCGGGATCAAAAACAATTGGTGCCAGTTTGGAAATCATTTTCGGTGGAGTTTTTCTTGATACTGATGGTTTCACTCTCTCTTCTGTCGGCTTTCTTCAGGGTCGAGCCGGGTCTATCTGTGTCGTTGGGCCGAAGGGGCAGAAGGTGCGTCTGCGTCATGTTTCGACCATCCTGTCACGTACATTCAGTTACATTTGGATGTAATGCAGCTGTGTTTCACATGTTTGCCAGGGCACCCCAGGTGTGGTTGGTCCCGAAGGGTTGGCTGGGGAGTCAGGGAGAACTGGACCTCCAGGCCCACCAGGAATTGGAAAGCCGGGCCTCCCAGTGAGTATTATTTTATTTTTGATTTAAGTACTGGAGGAAACAGAGAAGCAAGTTTCAAGTTTGATTCTTAGTTTGTTTCAAAACTTGGAAACCTTGAAATGCACCCTCATGAGATGATTTGCTCTCAGAGGTGAAATTCAAAACTCCTTTTGTTCCAGCTTTGAAAATAAATGTTATTTTCTCTGCGTCAGGGCCTTCCTGGTTCACCGGGTGGTGCAAAAGGAGAAAAGGTAAGTTCACCTTTTGGCATTGCATGTATGACCCATGTATTACACTGTGTGACATATGTATGACATATGTACGACGTATTTATGACATATGTATGACGAATGTATGACGTATGTATGACGTATGTATGACAATGGTGTGACACATGTATGATTTATGTTTGCAGACGTATGGCACTGGTGTGACACATTTATGACATGTATAATACATTTATGATTTATGTGTGACAAATATATTTATGGATGACACCTGGATGTCACATATATGATTCTGGTGTGACACATGTATGATACATGTGTGATTCATGTATGAAACATGTAAGACAAATGGATGACAAATGGATGACGCATGTATGAAACTGGTTTGGCATATGTATGATTCATGTATGTATATGTATGACACTGGTGTGAGACATGTATAATTCAAGTACAGCTCATGTAAGAAGTATGTATGACACATTGATGGTGCATGTATGACACTTATTTGATGCATGCATGACTCATGTTTGACACGTCTATGACACATGTATGACACATACATGATTCGTGACACATGTATTACACTTGTTTGACGTATGTACGACACATGGGTGACACGTATGACAAGTGTATGAAACATGTATGAAACTGGTGTGACCCATGTATGACACATGGATTTCACATGGATTATGCATGTATGACACATGTATGACTTATGTATGACACATATATGACATGTGTATGACACATGTATGATACTGGTTTGACACATGTATGACATATGTATGACACATGTATGGCACATGTATGACACATGTATGACAAATGTATTGTTCATTTATGACAATGGTGTGACACATGTATGACACATGTATGACACTGATGTGACACATGTATGACACTTGTATTATACAGGTGTCATGCATGTATTTGGTTCCATTTGGATATGATACAGCCTTGTTTCACATGTTTCACCTTTTAGGGTTGGGGTATTTGACCCTGTTTTGGTGCTTGTTTGTTTGAGCACCAGAGGTGTTCAAATTGTGACAACTATCTCCATTAACTGTTGTGAACATCATGAACCATTTAGATGCCAAACTATACTCAGGAGCGCCCCCTGTGAAGACATTTGGTTACATTTGGAAGACAATTTACAAAGGAGAGCCTGGAAGCATGCCGGAGGTGATGCCTGGAATTTAATGCAAACTGGTTGTCATCCATTCAGCCCAAACCACAAGCAGAAAAAATTACCTATCTGGATCCACCAACTTTCTTAGTTCATATGTGGACCTCCTGCCCTGGATTCTGATACCCCTTTTCGAACAAAGAGATACTGGTGCTGGTTCAGTGCGGGTGCTAGTGCCAGTGCTTAGTTGGTTAAACTAACGCACCCCCTAAGAACCTGTTTGCTTTTCCATCGTCAAGGAGCCAAGTCAGAGCCACGTCATTACGTCACCGTCCAACGTCAGTACGTCACCGTGTGTTTATCCAACACAACACAACAGCACAACAACGAAGATGGGGGAACTCTTCGTCTCCATGCAAGTGCTTTTGCCGGCTTTGCAAGCTTACGATGAGATCCAGAACTCTCCGAACTAGCCCTGGAACCAACTCGATGGGGTGTGAGTGGAGGATGTTAACCAAGCTGACCTCAAACCTGGACCACGCCTCCCTCCCCCTACATGAATTAGACTTCGGAGCTCTGAGCAGCTCCTTCGGTGGTCGGACTGCTGCACTCATCGTGCAATGATCTATCTACCTAATTGAAGGAACCTTTTTTTTTAAGAATTAGGAATAGAAGACTGAGAAATAACTTTGATCATTAAATTGATGAATAAATAGATCATATTGTAAGAAATGACACACTGAATGTAGAAATAGTGAGCTAAAGGTGATGTATAAATATGTATAAATATTCATAATATACATGTAGGTTATATGAAAATATAATTTCAAATAACATCCAGTTTCTAATTAATTTCATTGAACATGGACGATGAGGTCAATGATGAAGTCAGATATGTTTTCTCTGATCCTTAAGTCCTCAAAAAAATGTTTCTGATGAGGTAACTGAATATTCTGTGTTTACAGGGAAACACGGGAGCTATGGGAGAAGATGGATCACCTGGAGATCCAGTGAGAGACTCTTAATTTATACATTAATTTATATCCAATTATTTATGCATGAGATCCCAAACCGAAGAATACTGAGCTGGTTCGGTGCTGTTTGACTGGGCTTGTTCTGTTTTAATAGGGACCGAGAGGACCAGTGGGGTGGAAGGGAGCGAAGGTACATTTAAATATTTGCTGTGATATATATCTCTGGTCCACATAGAACACAGGGTGCTCAGGGTGACTTGTGTTTGATCCTCAGGGTGACCCGTGTGAGGTGTGCCCGGTGCTGCCAGCAGACATGAGCAACACGGTGGCTCTGCAGGGGAAGCCTGGCCCCAAAGGAGAGCCTGGACTACCAGGGGCAGGAGAGAGTGGACTGCCTGTAAGTGCAACGCTTTGACTATAATGTCAAACTTTAATTTATTCTGCTCCTGCCCCGTTCATTGTAACATTTTTACAATCTTGCTGCATTTTTTATGAATCTGTCATAGAACGTAATCTGGGGATTAAACCCTGAACTCTTGTTTGATAGTGTATATATTTCATTTTTTTTACTCTTCTATGTGAAGGTGTGGTATTTCCTTTTACTGTGAGCTTATATTTGCCCTTGCAATGCTCACAGCTTTGCAGGAGATTAAAGAAAGAAAACCTTCTTTTCTGTCAAACGTTATTCTCCAAGGCAAAGGGCTTTGTGTTAATATAATCGGTCACATATTTCAGCAAACTGTGTATTCTGCTTGACTTTCTATACATCTTGCATCTCCCCTTCTACAGTGGCAGGTGAAATATGAATGATTTGTGCGGAGAAAAGGAATATACATTTACAGCCTTATGAAATTTTCTGTGCAGAGATTTCTAATAATGTCAACATCAATCCATCACAGTTGGTTACGGGAAGTCAAGGAGGATATGACCTCATTCTTACAAAGTTAAGCACTTATTACTTCTAACCTGTTCCTGCTTTTCTTTCCCTATATTTACCAGGGACCTCAGGGTCCAGATGGCAAGCTAGGACAGAAGGTAAGAAGTTCTCCCTTTTTGTTCATTCCTCTTCTTTGGAAGCCTGACCTAAACATGCTTAGCTGCATTCCTACATATTCAAATATGCTAACGTGAGCAGCGCAGAAGGCTCTCTTCTCCAGTCAATGGAAGGAGACCGTCTGAATAAACTGTAAACTATCAGAGATCAAAGTTCAGGGGAACTTTGTCTAACATCTGTGACCCCCAACACGTGCCTCAGTGTGAAGGCACCCACAGGGACCCACCCTCTTCACCAGAGTGAGATTAAACTCATTTTCTTTTTGTGTTCTGCAGGGAGAACCAGGATCAGCTGGTAACAAAGGAGAAAAGGTCAGCCTTCTGTTTCTTTATTGAAGTTAAACTATTTCTTATGTAAACTACATTGATCTGCTGCTTCCTAGACCAGGATTAGTGCTTATTGTCTTTACTATTTACCTATAGTTTAACGGATATCATTTGCATAACAATATTTGTGTAATTTACCTTGATTTGAATGAATCCTAAAGTGGAGAACTATTTGGAGTAGATCTTCCAGCAACTTCTCGTGTGAATCTGTTGGGTTTCAGGGGGAGGCGTGTTCTGTGTGCCCCTCCACCGGAGACGTACCCACCAACCTCCTACCTGGAGTCAGACCCCAAACAGCGTTGCAGAAGGGCGAGAAGGGCGCGCCTGGAGCCGGACAGAAAGGAGGACAAGTACGTGTTCTAGTGAAAATTACCTCTAAAATAAAGCTGTCGTCTATACCTCCATCGTATTTTATTAAATTATATAACAGATAGACAGACAGACAGACAATCAGACGGACATATATATAGAGGGGCAGACAGATAATCAGACAGACAGATAGACAGATATATAGATGGAGAGACAGATAGACAGATATATAAATGGATGGACGGACAGACGGATGAAAAAACGGAATCCCACCGAGCAGAAAAATAATGCTGTTCTAAATGAAATACTGCTGGGTCACACAAAGTCAGCTGTTTTTTCCAGCTCTCATAAAATAAAATCCCAATACAGGATGAAATTAGTCTTATCTTCTGGTACACTTAATCATTAATACCAAACCCAAATCGTTTAGATTCTTCCTGCTCTCTATTTTAGGATATTTGACCCTATAGACATGATTCATGAGCGAGACTCATCTTTAAGATAGAAAATACCCAAATCTGTAAGAAAAACTAACTTATGCAAAAATGTTTTAGTTAAACCCTAAAAGTTGATGGCAGGGGCAAAAATCCGTTTTTTTTTAAATTAAGGCGTTTCACGCATAAACTACATTTTACAAGATTACATTTGATCACATCTTGATGACGATAAAGTTCCAATGCTGCAATAGTCCTTGAACTCATCATTCACGAGCAGTGCAACTTGCTGATGAATGATGAATGGAGGGACAAAATTAAGGAATCTTACGGTCTTTTGTTTGCGTCAATTAATATTACAACTACTTTCAATACAAAGTATTATAATATCAAAAATGATACTACATATGTAGTTTTCTGTTCCAATTATATTATTGGGGGGGACATTCTGTGGAAGGGACATGTGCCCCCTTTCCCCCACGGAATTTACACCCCTGCTTGATTGAGATGCACCACCAGGTCTCATCTTTGAGGTGGACTGCGATCATTAGAATATTGCCCCTGTATTTAAGATCTGAAAATATGGAAAGATTTCTAGAGTTCCATCAGACTTGTCTTGTAATACGAGCCTCTTCAGCCAGTTTGAACCTTTAATGTAATTTTCCTCACATTCCACTAAGACAGAGGTTATGTTCTTACCACATCACTGCAGATATTGCAGAGTTTTTTCAGTAGCGGGTCCAATTATTTAAGTCAAATTATTTAACCCAAATGTTCTTTTTGTCTCTATAAATCCATAATTGAAACCTTAAAGGGGACCAAAGAAGAAGAGTCGACACAGGAGGTCTTCCAAGATCCAAAATTCCTTTATTTGTCATTTTTATGCTTCACATAAGAACAATATTGTGTTTCACACATCCACCAATCAGCAATTCAGATTAAGAAAGCAAACTTTAAATTTCTAAGCTAACAAATAAGAGGACTAATAAATAAACTAAGATTATGCTAAAGTAGAATTAAATAAGTAATTTTTAAATAAAATATTCAGAGGATCAGTCTCTTATGTGCAGTTCATATTCTCTGGTTAAGCAGTCTGATTGCTGTGGGGCAGAAGCTGTTAAACCACCGAGTCCTGGATCTGATACTTCCGATACTCAAAAAGTGGGGAAAGAAGAGGAGAAACCCCCTGGAGGAACCATAACAGCCCCCCCGCCGCCGCCCCCCCCCATAGGATATTGATCTTAATGTGTGCAGCTGTCTGAATGTGATGTTGCTAAGACACCCATCAATATCTTTTATGGATCACTTACAGTCATACACTCTGTAACATGGCAAAATTATTTCTCTGTATTTGACCCCTCCCTGAAGGACCAGTGGGCAGAGCCTTTGAAGCACCCTGGCAGCTAGGGTTTCAGGGTCTCACTCAAGTGGCCGTCTGTAGCTCAGTGGGTGGAGCGCCCAATTGGATTATCGGAAGGTAGCCGGTTCGTGTCCCACCAGGGTCTACTTATCGTACAGTCCTTGAGCAAGATCCTGAAACCCTAACTCCCCGGCGCTTCAAAGGCTCCGCCAACTTCACCCTCAGGTACGGGTCGCATGCAGAGAAATAATTTCAAAATGTTGTTCTGTGTATGACTGTATGTGATCAAAAAGGATCGTACTTCTTCTAAGGAGACCCTAAGACATGAAGACCCTGCTCTGACTGGAACCGGTTACTTTCCAATCTTCCAGTTGGGATCACCATTTCATACTTTATCACACTCTATGCCACTAACATGAATTCTATCCTCTGACAGGGAGAGCCAGGGCTGCCTGGTCTCGGCCTCCCTGGACTTAAGGGTGACAAGGTAAGCATGCATAATAATGTTTGTAGCCTTCACCTTGACGTTCATATGAACTAACCTTCAGGGCTCCCCGTTCTTTAGGGCGAGTGTGGTTTTTGTCAGCTGGCTGAGGTTGGTAGTGGACCTGCCAGTATCAAAGTCTATGAAGGAACCAAAGGCAAGCCAGGGAAAGCAGGCCCTCCAGGGCCACCTGGACCATCAGGTCTCGGAATTGATGGCAGACAGGTGAGATTGATCTATAGGAACACTAATAGCGCTCGTGTATCTACATCAGAAGCTTAATGAAATAGTTTGTACTGAAGTAAAAGACGGGTTTGTAATTATTATTTTTGTGAACTCAAATCAAATTGTCTGGATTATTGAAAGAGTTTTGCCTCTCAAGGCTGTTGTGTAAGATGCTAGATCGCCAAAAGTACCAAATAGTCTTCATTAAATCTAATTTGTAATTTGCTCGGCTTCATGTGTGTTTTTTATCTGCATGCGTTGGTACTTAACTTTCTTTTTGCATACACAGGGCCAACCAGGTGTTCCTGGTACACCTGGAGAAAAGGTAATCTTGTGCCTATAAAAACCTATTCTACGAATTTTTTTTGTATTTTCACAGGCTGTTTGCATAATCATTTGCCAAACAACCAATTCACGCTAAAATTAAACAGCCTTAATGAAATCTTAGCATTTGAAAACCATTGATGACTATCTCTGGGGCACACAGGACAGTTTTTTAATAATTGAACGCCCACATAATTAAGTTAGTGTTGATGTTGTCATAGGGGTATGCACCCTAGCCATGACCCTTTATAAACTACATTAAATAATGTTTAAAATCCAATGTTTGTTTGTTTTCACCAAAACAATCCTCATGTATTTGCTTTGACATGAACTGAACACTAACCAAAATGAGGGGTCTGGATAAGAAGGATGCCAAGATGAGGGTTCGGGTTAGGGATGAGACCAGGATCAGAGGTCGGGTTAGGGATGATGCCAGGATGAGGGTTGGGTTAGGGATGATGCCAGGATTAATTCCACAGGGTTAAAGTGGGATAATTGCTCTGTTAGTCTGGCATCTACTGGTGGCAGGAAAACAGCTCCACATATTTCGAGACAGCAGAGAACCTCATCTTATTCCAGGTCACCTCTTTTGGAACATTCACATCCCTTTAGTTCATAGAGCTGGGATATAAAGCTGCCACCAACAGAGCCAGGCTGCGTTAAATGACATTGACGCTCTCCTACCTTCACTTTACTTTGATTTGAAGCTGCAAGAGAAGTTTGGAGGCTTATGTCTTCATCAGAAAGGGCTTGTAAATTCAATCTTGTGATAAAAGCCAGAAACTAAACAAGCTGATAGTATTAATGAAATTCAGAGTTTAACTATAAGAAAGCACTTCAGAAAGAAACAAAGTCCTCAGACTGAGTGTGACCCACCTATAGCCTCATGAGAGTTGGAGTTTATAGAGCCGACCGTCAAAGCCGCACTTCATTATATCATCATGTTGCCAGGGTGAACAAGGAGTGCAAGGGGATAAGGGAACGGACGGAACTTCTGGAACCCCAGGGCTGCCCGGAGAGTCTGGTCAAGATGGACTAATGGGCATGAAGGGAGAGAAGGTACAGACAATCTCATTTCTTATCAGGCATTGCCCTGATCCTGACATACTATTGATCAGATGTGATCGAAGAGTTCAAGTTGGGTCTCTCGAGTTTGTTTGGATACAGGGTTGATTTTATGTATCGTTCTTTATTACATAAGTTATCTTTGACACCAGGGGTCCCACTTTTAGAACCAGTGATTTCCAACATTTTCCCATTTGTCTTACCTTCATTCTGATTGTTCTGAAAGCTGATGGTTTGGATTTGTTTTGCCAGGGTGATGCCTGTACCGACTGTCCTTCTGTGGGTGCCCCAGTGGGTGAGGGTGTAGCTGTACCAGGGCCTAAAGGAGAGCGAGGTGATCCAGGTCCCCCAGGAGAAGGAAAAGCTGGTAGAAATGTGAGACAATTGTGTATTTATTCATTTATTTACTATTTACTCTGTGCTTTGCGATTTGCTGATGCTCCTGTTACATGTTTTCTTTTCAGGGAAAACCAGGCTTGCCAGGGGTGCAGGGACCTTTTGGTCCGAAGGGGAGCAAGGTTTGAGTCTGCATTTATTGTATTTTAAAAAGACAAAGAGGACTGTGTCGGCTCGCGTATGACTGACAGATTCTCACGTGGGCTATCCTTTGCCTCCTGTAGGGAGAAGCTGGAATTGCAGGACTTGGCCTTCCAGGACCACAAGTAAGGCTGATGAGTCCTTATAAAGGACATCTGGATCAATTAAGAGTTTTTATTGTGGCTTCTGCTGCAACCTGATGTACAAAACATGAACAAAGCTCCAAGATGGTTGTGCTTCTGCTGTGATTTCAGTGACTCGGGGCCAGTGGTTTCATTTCATCAGCTTCATAGATCTGACAGAGAGCTTATAATTCCTAAAAATGATATTGAGCTGCTCTCTGTCAAATCATTGGATTGACTGAAAAAAAAAATTAAAAAAAATAAGGAAGCCTGTCTGTCCTCACTGCTCAGGGATGCTCAGCGGTGCAGTGGTTAGCACTGCGCCTTACAGCAAGAATGTCTTGGTATCGACCCCTTCCCAGGTCCTTTCTGTATTGTGTTTTACACGTTCTCTCTGGGCTTGTGCGGGTTTTCTCAGGGTGTTTCGGTTTCCTCCCAATATCAAAAACACGTGTGCTAGGAATCGGGTCAGGCTGGACCCTAGTGGTGGTGCGCTCAGTCACAGCGGCTCAGAACTGACCGTCGTAACTTAAATGTACACATTATATTGACACAAAAAAAAATCTTATCTTCTCCACTTTGAAAAGCCTCTTTTAGTCACATGTCCTCTCACCACGCTTCTCTTCCTCACTATTCATGTCATAGGGTGAAGAGGGACCAAGAGGGCTTTCAGGACTTGCTGTAAGTTTCCATCACGCTTCTAGTCTACCTTGTCAACTCATATATTGAGATGTTGATCTGTATGTTTGGTGCAGGGGCCTGCCGGAGCCAGAGGACTGACAGGACCCACTGGCCCTACAGGAGAGAAGGTAGAACAAAATAGAAAGGTTTAAGCTTATTAGTGTTGTTAAATGTACCTCATTGTCGTGCGTCCTGTGCATAGGGCTCCAAAGGAGATGCCGGACCTGAAGGACCACAGGGGCCTTTGGGCCCTGGAGTTACAGGGCCCCCAGTAGGACATAAATGGACTTTTTTGCATGTGATCTTGAGCCTCAAATGTCTTGGTATACTGTCAAACATTTTTTTATAAACTTTTTTAACCACAGGGTAGAGATGGAGCCCCCGGCTCCCATGGATTATCAGGAGCTGATGGCAGACCGGTGAGTCCCGTGTTCCTTCATTGTTTTAAGGCAGTGCTTTGAATTTGCGTGTTTGTTTACATTTTAATTTACATGCACATCAACAATTTGACGAGATGTTTAACCAATTTCAGTTCTAAACTTGACTTGTTGTGCTAGCATCTGTTTCATTGTCTTTGAGCTTCCTTGGGATTCGTCCTTGATTTAGGCATTATTTGTAACCAAGGACGTCTGCCTCAATCCACCACACAGGCAACGTCTGCTCCCATCTCATCCTGCCTCCATCTACACTCTGCTGACTGCCCCATGAGCTTCCTCCTGGAACAATATTGCAAGAGTAACTAACTGTGTGTGTGTGTGTGTTTGCACTGTCTCCTTCACTTGCAGGGACTTGACGGCGCTAAGGGGGACAAGGTAAGTCTACCGTTTTGTTTGTATGAACAGCTCTGGAGGGGTTTGAATACAAGTGGGTGGCACAGATGGTAATCACAAGAGATGGCTGAATCCCCACCCCCACACAGGCACACAAACAAATAAACATACGCACACGGACACACATGCAAACAACCTGCCGTCGGGTGCACACAGAGCTGCAGAAGAGGTGACGGGTGTAGTGACGCTGCCAGACAGGAGGAGTTTGTGGGCCTGAGGAGAGACGGAGTATGAGACTATTAATTAGTGCTTTCATCAAAGCCACGTCTAAAGAAGAAAAAGTTGTGGATAAAGAATTAACAAGTAGTTAACATTTTGCTGAGACGTCAGAATCTTGAGCTGTTTCATATCGGTACAGAGTAAGACGTTAAAAGAACTCTGCATCATCGAACCTCACATCCATGGAGTTCATGCACTACATTATGGTTTCAGGGCCAATCCTTCAAACTTACAAAACACGAACCCTTCCCAGGTCCTGAAACTGGAAAACAGTTCTCCAAGTTTTATATGGGTCTTTTTTCATGTATATTTTAGGGTGTCCCAGGAGAATGCAACTGCATTATCCCAGTCCACTCAGGGATAGGTGGACCTGTGAGTACACACACACACACACACACACACACACACATACTCACACACACAAACACGTACATACTCACACACACACATACACTCACACGCACACACATACTCACACTCACACACACATACACACTCACATACATACATAGTCACACACACACACTCACACGCACACACACATACACACACTCACACACACATATATTCTCACATAACATTGATTATAAATGTTTATTAGTGAATTATACAGTGTTTACAACTGAACTGATAAACATTTTATAAATGTTTTATAAAGGCAGTCTCATTGTAAAGTGGTGCCTTATTGTGTTGAGGGTGTGCTTATTGTTTTTAAGATGTTCAGGTGGAGTTCTCTCCTGCTCTAGTTATTATTCTTATCCTCACAGCGGATATTCACTTTGTGCTGCATTCTTTGCTTCCAGGGAGCTCCAGGAACTCCAATAAGCAGCTGGCAGCCCGGGCCTCAGGTCTGAACCAGCAGCCCAATGAATGATAGTTTGGGTTTTGTTTGCGAGCTTTTTGTTTTTGCAAACTTTCACAGAAATCATCAGTAGTGTTCTAATAGAAATGAGTGATGTCATTTTTGGTCATGTCTTTGTGTCGTGTAGGGCCCACCAGGGCTTCCCGGACCCCCTGGCCCTCCTGGGCCTCAGGGTGTCATTGGAATCCAAGGACCACAGGTAAGAGAGAGTGGCAGATGCATGGTGTGGGGCGGTCTGCTGACATAATCAAAAAAGTTAGCCTGGGTTTTGGTGACATGCTTTGGGGCTGGATGGGTAAATAAAGTATATAATCCGCATGTAGTAAATGATGGATACAGGTTTCCATTGGCTTCGAAAATCCGGATCCAATGAGGAGTGCTTTAACCCTCCCGGTGCTTCAAGCATTAACCCATATGAGAAGAAACTGAGCAAGCTTTGAGTATGTCTGTGAAGACATGAACAGTTATTTGAAGGTCTTCTTTTAGCATGAATAAAAACAATATTGCAAAGCCTTTGTAAGTTTGATTCATGTCTGAAGTTTGGGGTTTGAGCAGACCATCAAATAAAGTGTCACTTTGAGTCAAAGGTGTAAGAGATACGTTGGAGGGGTGGTGGTAGGAGGAAGAAGGAGCTCATGTCTTGGATTAGGTCATAATTACAGTATGTAGAAGTAGAGTCATCTTCTCAGACAAGGCATGAGAAGGAACGGATCGGAGCATTTTTGAACTTGACCCTTTGACTCTGGTGGAGATTGGAGTGACTCGTCTTGGATTGGAATAAACGAGTTCAACGTCAGTTGATTCTTTCAGGGTATCCCTGGAAACGACAGGATATCGGGGAACCCGGTTTTGCCTGCATTCATCGTAAGTAAAATCAGAAAGAAGAGGTGGAGGTCAGGGCCTGTATTAATAGAAAGAGAAGGTTCCGTGGAGAATAAAACCGTTTTCATCTGAATTCAGCTAAAATCTAACTTTCATATTTAACAAAGTTGTATTTCACACAAAATAAGTCTTGTGTGATGTGTTAACACCTTATTTATTATATGATTTGTTTTATGCTGTTAAGATGAAAACGCGCAAGGGGACAAACAGACCCTTGTGAGAAAGTCGACCAAGAGAGGAAGGACTGACGTCTAAGTTTTTTCATCCACTTTATTGTTTGCTGATAATTTACATTTTTTACGTGACAACAGCAGTTAAATTTCCAAAATCAACCTCTTATTCCCTTAAATTAGTAATCATTTATTTACATTATAATAATATGACATGAGGCTCGGTAAGCTGTACAAAAACATACAAACTTTTTACTTCAGCACTTTCGGTACATTTCAGAACATCTGGATCTAGTATTCTGTACTTGAGTAAAGAATTGATACCTGACAGTTTTTACACGGGTTACTGTATTTCTACTTTATGAGAGTACTTTTGCCGACTGTGCCTGTCTGGAATATCACATTGTTATCCCATTAAAACAAGCCGCTCTCTCTGTTTGAATGCATCCATGAATCATAGATGAAAAGGAGAGACACAGAAATTAGCGATTGTTGAGTAGGTTCTGATCTTTTTCAGGGTTGGTAAATTCTCTTTTCCTCTATCAGAGGTTTCACTACGAGTCAAGTTGGTTGAGAAATCCATCAACTCTTCTTCTTGCGTCAAGGCTCTGCTATTATTATGTCACTCAAAAATTAGCATCCCTAACCCCTCTTGACCCATGGAACCAGGTTTGTCTTTGAACCATAAAAGCTTTTTGCGGAAAAAAATAAAAAAGTTAGCAGTTTGCTGAGCAGAAGAGAAGGTTTCTTCGTGACATATAATTATAGAGCAGCTCCTTTAAAGCTGGGTCAATAACGGCTCAGAGCTTGTGGCATGAAAAAGCTTCTCTGACTAATGGCTCCTGGTTGAACAATGTGGATTGGGCTTGTAATGACGTTGAAAGGGGAGCCATGTGTGACCGACAGGCTCTTCCAGTGGAAAGTCTCTCACACAGAGTCAAAACTGCCTTTCACAATAAAAGATATTGGGCTGCGGACTGAGGAGTTTTATTTCAGAACTTACTACGAGTAGAGATCTCCAAACCATTTTGAGCATTTCCGTACACTGTTTTGTTCTTCTTACAAAACATGTGTTTGTCTGATTGTGCAGCCGCTGTGGGCTGGGCAGTTCAGTGTCTGCTCTTTTAATTGAATGCTTTTCTGCTGCAGACGGGATACGTTTCTCCAACAGAAGGTTCGCCATCAGAAGTTTCTCCATCAAAAGTTTCTCTATCAGTAAATTCTCCATGAATACTTTCTCCATCGGAAGTTTCTCAATCGGAAGTTTTTCCATCAATACTTTCTCCTTCCAGGATTAAACTTAAACTGAAATTAAAATAACTTGACTGTTTCATATCAAACTGAAATTCTGGAAAAGAAAGTACAAGTCCAGATAATTGTGTTTTTATCCGACTTTCTACTTTTAATCCTCATTACGTCCGTCTGATTTCCTCGAGTGTATCCTGAGAAAAAGAACTTCTCTTTTTATATTCTTCATCCTGCTCAGCCACAAACTTACAGGAATAAAAATGTTTGATCTTATTAGAATGGGATGTTTTGAGTCTGTGATGACCTTATTACCAAAACGACCTTGAACATTTTCTTGAAGAACTGGTTTAGTTTTGTTTGCTAAATACGGAGGTGAATTCAGCGATGCTGTGAAGTTCTTAAACATTATTTTCATGAACATTGTCCTGCCCCTTTAGCAGAACCCCTCCGGACCACCAGACCTGGTTCAGGATTCCACCGGAGTGGACAGTGATGTAAGTTCATGTGACCTTGGGGACTTTCCCTCATTTTTTCTCTTCAAGTTTTTGGCATGAAATCTGTTGTGTGCGTGTTTCTTCAGGGGGGCTGTGGTGAGGGATGCTCCCAAGGGTTGCCAGGGGTGCCAGGCATTGATGGTGCCAAGGGAGAAAAAGGAGACACGGGAAAGCCTGGTGTAATTGCTTTGGACAGCTGTGACAAGGTGAGATTTATGGAGACGAGGAGTTTCTTGTTGGTTCTTCATACATAGAACCTCATGGAAAAAAATAGTGAGTGTTTTTGCTGTTCTTTGATGAATGCAAAATGAAAACACCAGGTTTTGCTTTGTGTTGAGGTTTGCATGACTTGATGTGAGAAGATTGACATCACCATCGGTTTAACATGATGAAGGCATCACTGACAAGTTATTCTGTTGTCTTCTTCCAGTGTTTGGAGAGGCTGCAGCAGGAGCAGGCGACGCAACCGATGGTCAGCTGAAATCAACGATACATTGATACATTTACAAAGAGATCAAATACACACACATTCACAGACAGATCAAAGACACACACATATCTTAAAGAGCTCCAACACTCACATTCAGAGAGATCAAGGACAACCAAACATTCAGAAAGATTGAAGACAAACGCACCTCCACGAAGACAGTAAAAAACACAAACAACAATTCACATGGAGATCAAAGACACACATACAATGAGATATCAGAGACACAAATATATTCAGATCGAGATCAAAGACACATTCAAAGAGATCAATGACACACACATGAATAAGAGAGATCAAAGACACACACATTCACATAGAGATCAAAGATACATTAACACAGTGATCAAATACATACACTCCCAGAGGCCTACCCCATGTGGACATTTCTTAATATTGAATGTGTCCTTTAGGACAGCCAATCCTACTCCGGACCCCCTGGAATGCCAGGAATGCAAGGACCAACAGGCGAGAGGGGGGAGCCAGTGAGTGTTTTTTTTACGGTTTCTACTGATTATATCGTTTGAGTGTCTGATTGTCCAGATGACTTCACAAATATGGTTCATCTTTCATTCTTTTCCTTGTCCAGGGTATAACAGGAGAGAGAGGCAGTGCTGGAATACCAGGAACCATGGTGAGGTTTTGTCAGACCTCATGAAATAGAAATATGATGACATTGTTTAAAAAAAAGGCTCTCATTCTTCAATCTACTTCGTGGACGTGCCTGCAGCGTCCACACACACATTATAAAACATGTGTGTTGATCTATCCAAAGTACCGCAGGTGAAAATGCATCTAAACATAGCCTTCCAATATGTTGTTGTTACTTGTGTGAAGGAAAAACATTTTTTACTGTCATGGGCAGAATTGTCGTATTTCTGTGTCAATGGTTTTGATCATATCTAGATTTTGTTGGAAGTGGCTTCCTGATTGCAATTTATATGAATTAGCAACAAACGCCGCTCTTATCAGTATTAATATGCGTAAACACATAGTATTTGCAGGACTAACTGAATTCCCAGGAGCAAACTTGCTTTAACCATTTTATTCCAAAAGATATGAAATGTTCACGGCTTTCTGTCAACAGGGACCTCCTGGCTTCTCAGGTGCTGACGGAACACCTGGTCTATCTGTAAGTGTGCTCGTCTGTATCTCTATCAGTGCCTCAATGCTGCCTTTCTATATTCATACTGTAGTTTCGGAGCCAGCCTACTGCAGAAGCTTCGTAAGCATCCCCCCCACCATCAACCCCTAAGAGCACATGAAATAAATTTTTATAATATTCATTTGAATTTTTTTTTTATCACAATTACTTCACAAGTTGGGTCGTCACTCTTACGTCCTTTCACTGTGAGGTTTCACTGTTCTCTTACTTTTTAATTATTATTCTCTTTTTACACTGTGATTTAAAGAAAAATTAAGATCTTTTCAAGTTTCAGTCAGACACCCTTGATTATAGCGTTTTTGTCATCTCTGCGTCCTTCCTGCTCCTCTCCTCTAACCCTAACCCTCTGGAATGAAACTCATTTTAGATTAGGAAAGGCTTCGGCTGTACCATTATCAGGTTGTTCAGTGATTCCCCGCCTTAATGATGGAGACTGCGGAAACGCCTCCTTCAACTTCCTCCACCGTCTTCCGCACAGATTTTTTGTTTCAGGAAAATGGAGATACTTAATGAATGAGTGCTGTGTTGAATCCACTTGCAGCGTAGCGCCACTTTACAAATTTATCGGTCATTAGTGGTTACAAACATACTCGCAATGATCAGGTACTTATCATCAGTAGTCAACCCACAGTACTTCTATGTACTGTGTACTGTCACCTCTATGTGATTTATACATACTATAGGGAAATCACAGGAACTGTCATCTACCTGCTTTCACACCAAACCAGCCACAAGGGGGTCACAAGCCCGTGTCCTAGTGCCGGTCCCAAGCTCAGATAAATGGGGAGTGCATGTCAGGAATGACATCCGACATAAAACCTTTGCCCAATATGCGGAACGAGATGATCCATGGTGGTGAAAGGGTAAAGATGAAAAAGAAGATGATCACCCTAAAAAAGAGCAAGTTTCCTCCTTTAAAAAATATTCTATTGACATTCTCTTTTTTCTTTAAACTTCCCTCTCTTTTTCCTCCCAGCTCTCATCTGTCTTCCCCTTACATGAGCGTTTGCTAGGTAACAGCTGACAGTCATGCTTTCACATTAATATATACACCAAAGCAGCATTTGATATTCCGCTTACAGACGCTGACTTTTTCAATAAATCACACAGTCAGTTTGTAGCGCTATCCAGTATGTTGATGTTTACCTTAGTTTGTTTCAATATTAGATACAGTATTTAAAAAATAAATTTCCCATCCCATTGAATTGTGATCAACCTCTAGAAAGCCCCTTCACACACCTGAAACACCATCCTGACATTTCCTGGAGGCGTACAGGACATAATCAAACGTAGGCGATGCTGGAGGGAGGCGGAGACTGCCAGTTAGTAGACCTAGTTGGTCCTTGGCTGATTTCCAACAGGGGAGCTCTCCCTGACATACATATCACACCATGGCCTTCAATCTCTAATCATTCCTCACTCCCATCATCTTCAGGGTCAGCAGGGTGAGCGAGGGTTACCCGGCCTCCCAGGAACAAAGGGCGAGCAGGTAAGTACATCACTGTCAAGGAATGATATCAGGCGGCAAGATAACAGCCTTTCCTGTTTGATCGATTGTATGATGTTTACTTCAGGGCCCTCCGGGGACCAGCGGGTATCCAGGAACCATGGGACCACCTGGACTGCCTGTAAGTTACTCATACCAACTCATAAAAGGAGAGTGATTGATGGGCAGGTAGTTCCATGGATGTGCGAACTGCCACTCATTACATTGACTTCTGTATTTGTCAGGGACTGAAGGGCGAGCGTGGGAGTCCAGGAAACAACGGTCAGAAAGGAGAATCAGTAAGCCATCAAACTATTCCTGCTTTGGTTCTCCAAATCTATCTGCTAGTGTTTTGGCATTACAGGCTAATATCTCCTGACATTTTCAGGGTCCTGGTGGTAACCCTGGATACCAAGGACAGGCTGGCTCACCGGTCAGTGTTTCATCAACAATGAATGGATGTTGTTATAGATTTTAAAATGGAGACTGATGTCAGCTAATATGTATCTACAGGGCATTAAAGGAGACACGGGGCCTTCAGGGCCCGTCGGTGCTAAGGGAGATCAGGTATGAATCACACATAATAGAAAAATGTGACTAGAGAGAAAAATGAAGCAAATATTTATACCTCACTGTTTTTCTATTTTATTTCCAGGGTTTCCCAGGACCACCAGGTTTCCCTGGACCACAAGTATGTAAATCCTCATGGAAGTTAATTCATTGTCTTGTGAATATATGTTTGGACTTTGCATATTACTTTGTGTATTTGTAGGGTCCACCAGGTCTTTCTGGCAAAACTGGAAGGGACGGCCTCCCAGGACTTAAAGGTGAAAAAGTGAGTATGAATCACCCATTCAACCATTTCTAACTGGCTTCCAAAATGATCTTTTGTTGTGCTGAAATATCTGTCTTTCAAAGGGCAATGATGGTGCTCAAGGATCTCAGGGACCAACCGGACCTTCGGGCTCACCAGGTTCCTCAGGCTTGATGGTATATCCATGTTATATTTTCCAATATTATCCATGTTGATCCTTTCCAACATATCTTTGAACTACATGCTTTTACGCACTCTGGATTTGCAATAATAGGGCCCCCCTGGCATTATGGGATTGGATGGAAATGATGGGAAGCCAGGGCTGCGGGTGAGTTAAACACGTCCATTCCATGGTCATCAGGCCCACACAGTGAAGCAGTGCTATATACATGGAATTTGTGTACGACATGCATACAATAGTTGACCTTTGGCGCTGGCTATTTTTTTCTTATCAGGGAGAAGCAGGCCCACAAGGCCCAATCGGACCACAAGGCATCCCAGTGAGTATCACCTCTCACATATGCATTGACCTGATTTTATTCTACATCTATAAGAAGTAAGAAAACATCATGAATTAGTCATGAGGAGATGCCAGGATGTATCCAAGTTACATCTTAACATGATATGTAAAACATATAAAAGTTCCTTTTTATCCATTTGACATTTTCTTAATGTAATATTTATTCTGAATTGCCCACCCCTCTCCATTGCACCAACCTGGGACTTATTTCAGAAAAAACACATCATTATTGGTGAAAGACAAAGACTATGAGAATACTTCTGCTATATGAATTGTCTACATATATCAGGCATTCACAATTCAAAGTTTATTAATTGTCATTAATGTACACAATTAGAAAGTCTAAAAAAAAAAAAAAAGAGTAAAAATTATATATTTTCGTTGGTGTGTGCTCAGCTTTTGTTCCCGGGCCACATCTCAGACCCACCAGCTTGTAAAAACAGACTCTATTTCTGTGTTCCGTGCCAAGCTATCAAATCCTGGGGTTTCTTCTCAATTGGACCTGCCCAGAGAGAATCCTAATAAAATGCCTGGACCACCTCAACCGAATTTCAAAGCGAGGGAGAAGCAGCTCAGCTTTGAGTTCCCTCTAAAATACTGAGCTATAAACACTATCGCTAAGACTGATCCCACCTATCCTGTAAAGGAAGCAAGGACTCATCTACCTCAAAGGAGTGATCCACCTTTTGCGTCAGAGAACCGTAGCTTCAGATTCTGAGGTGCTGACTCCAATGACAGCAGATTACAATTCAAAGAATCATTAAATGGACACTCGCCAAACCTGCAACTTGATATTCTGTCTACGAATATTCCAAACACGGTTTGAGATAAGGGGCATCTTTGGTTGAGTACAACTCCCTTGCAGAAAATGTCTTAATATTTGCTTAGAATGCAAGCAAAACCCTCATTTTAGCTCAAGATGGACCGGATGGCTCGTAGCAATTGCCCCAGTATTCCATGCTGTGTAGTAGAAAAGCTACTGCTTCTTTTAAGAGTAGAAAAGAGGAGTTGACCTATGACCTAGGGACATGGTTATAAGCCTTCTCCAGATCTACAAAACGCATTGCGCCTTGACGGGCAAATACTGACTGCAAGGGTGAAGAGTTGTGACGCCGTTTCACGACCAGGACAACCAATAAATGATTGGTCGAATCCTCCTTTCCAGAAACTCCAGGCTACCATATATATTTGTTCCTAAATTAATTACTATGGAGGATCCAAAAGGAGGATGGGCTTTTCCTGTCTATATATAGAGATGTTTTGCCATGGCTGTAGGGATGACAATGTTGGTATAAATGGTCTTTAGGGAATGAATTTTAATGACTTTGGAATTTTTTCTAGTGTCGAAAACCAGTTGAAGTTTTAATTTATCCTTGTACAGACAATATTAAGAAGACGGTTGAAACATCTCAGAAAACCATCAGCTACGTATATGTGGCTCTGATTAAATTCCCAAAAAATGCATTGATGTCATTTGACGTTCAGATCACCCTCAGGATATCTGATTGATCCTTTGACCTTTAAACTGTTACATCTTCAGATGGTTGATTTCTCCAAAACCATGATCTATTGCAAGTACAAAACAGATTTTAATCATGCTGATTAGAAAACGCTATAGTATTAGCTTGTTTTAGCATTTAGCTCGAACTCACAGCGAAGCTACTTAACACGGTTATAGATTAATTTAGATATAATTGTTGTTCTTCCACATGTCCATTTACCATGTTCATTATTTCTCATTTACAGTTGTGTTTTGATGGCGATACTTTTTATTTAAAACTGCATTGCAATTGCTAAACTTCAATTTCACAATCAACAAACAAATATGCAAATCCAGTGTAACAAAAGCTTTGGATTTTGATTGGAAGCTTCTCTAAAGCTCTTTCTGGAAAAATAAATGGATATTCTTATAAATGGATATAGTTAAGAAACACACATACCTGTACATGTTCATTTGCGCATTATTTGAAATGTTGTTTACATAACTGGTTAACTGACCTCCTTTGACTTGTCCAAACGTCTTGTTGTCTCCTTCTATCTATAATCTTCAGCAGAGATTCACATTATTTTATCACCACAAGTGATGAAAATGAGCCTTTCTCTTTTTATATCTTTCTCTCATTCATTCTCTGCGCCTTAGATTGTGTTCTACCTGAGAGCAGGCGTTCAGGATTTCAAAGACACATCTGCCCTTTCTTTGGCAGCAGGGACTTTGTGAATTTTGATTCTGTACCGATCTCATTCTCTTTGATGTCTCTCCTCAGGGATTCAAAGGGAAAACTGGCCATGTTGGCTTCCCTGGACTGAAGGTTAGCCAACAACCCACTGCCTTACAATCACACTATCTCAGATGGATTTTGAATGAGTAACAGTTGCTCTCTGTTGCTTGTCTATCAGACAAAGTCATTTTTATCAAACTTATAAAAGCTGTCCTAACGCAAGTCTGGGTCTCATCCTGGTGCCTCTTCTTCTCAGTCTACTAGTTTAAGAAGGTTTATCCATTCCTGCTACCTCCATTAGGTTTTTATTTCTCCTCACATCTCTTTAGGGCGAAGTTGGGCCTTCAGGTCGACCTGGACCTCCAGGCAGGCTAGGACATGACGTGAGCATGTTTCTATCCCTGCCCTAAATTGATATGGATTAAGACTAGAGAGAAAATATATAATTAACATTAGTACAAGGTCAATGTAATGGTTGGTTTAAAATATTTCCAGGGTGATCCCGGTACTCCAGGAGCTCAAGGACGTCCTGGACCTGCCGGTCACGTAGTAAGTTCACTGCACTTAAATCTCAATTATGAGGGATCCTTGGGAAT
Organism: Lophius americanus; assembly: GCA_037951165.1. NCBI lineage: Eukaryota > Metazoa > Chordata > Actinopteri > Lophiiformes > Lophiidae > Lophius > Lophius americanus. Next base: position 397,025 of record JBBDHG010000428.1, read on the forward strand.
TACGATGTATACCCTGAACTACCTGTGTTTACTTTCCCTCTTAGGGTACTACAGGCCCAGCTGGACCACCAGGACCTTTTGGTCCACCAGGGGTGGTAAGAGAAACATGTGACCATCATTGATTTAATAAACAAGAAATGGATGATAATGTTAAAATTGTAAGGGTTAGTAGAAGCCTAAATATTTCCTCCTTAGGGTATGAAAGGAGATAAAGGGCAAGCTGGAGAGAGGGGTCTTCCAGGAATGGGAGGAGCCCCGGGACCCCCTGGGCACCCTGGGTCGATGGTGAATACCTCCTAACTGTGTCCTGGGACACGAAGAGATTTAATTCAACATCAGTCAACCATGCCAATAAATCTCACTTAACCTTTTTTCTCTTGCTTTGACTTTGTCTTTTAGGGCGAACCAGGCAACGACGGCGCTGCTGGTAAAGACGTGAGTATCGTCTGGGTGTGGGGTTTTCCCCATTAACGGATTATGGATAGAGATGGATGTGTATATTTCATTCCTTCTATGAATATATTCTTCTTTCCGTTGACAGGGAGTGGCAGGGCTCCCAGGGGACAGCGGGCAGCCAGGTCAAAAAGTAAGCGATGACTCAGGCTGGTAAAGTATATCATATGAGTGTATGTTGTCAAGCAGAGCATCAATCACACGTATCCGAGGCAGACTGACTGAATTTAGTGAGATTCATCTTATTCTTTTTCGATTAGCTCGAGGAGAGTTAGGCCGGGGCACTTTGGTGCTGAACACGTTTGCGCTTTCTTTTCCTGCCCTCTCAGCACTTAACACAGTCGTCGGTTCACTAACTCCGACCCACCCGCAGACGCCCTCCCTCCTCCTCACCTTACCTAACCCCTCACCAGTCTGCTAGTGCTCCTTGGCAGGAGAGCTTGTTGGACCTCTCCTTAGACAAAGGCTTACAGTACCGTAGGTGGATATAGTTATAGAGTTATTCTAATCCTCTGGCATAATGCTATTAAGCATGATGAGAGATGCTAGATGATGCTATTTGTCACGCTGACAGCATGGCATTGTAAGGGTTTAGCTGCACAGAAGAAGCAGACAAGAGAGGACTACTCTATTCTTCTACCTCGCTTTATTTCAAGAGCTTCTTGTCTGTCAGTGACGTGTAAACGTTCAATGTCCATTATGGGCTGCTTCTTCCTCGATAAATCACTGTTACTAATGCAGCAGGCCTTTTTTTTTAACTTATTTAAACAACCCAATGGTGGGCTCTTCAATGTAGAAAGAGATATAAATGTATCTATCTTAAGGGTCAATGCTGCATATTGTATTGCAAAGGTATTTGGAATGCAGATGATAAAAATGTTAATATGCTTCTCTGAATTAGCATCAGAGAGAACGCACAAGAAGAGCATTGCTCAGTTTCATACCACTTCCAAATCTCATTGTTACATATCACTCTACAACCAAAAGATGACGTGGAGCTAAGATGCATCTTTTGTTCTTTCAACTGTTTTTTGGAGTTTCTTTTTACGCATTGTGCAGATGTGACATGTTTAGCATTATGAAATTAGCAATGCAGGTATTTAGTTTTGTCAAAGCTAAGCCTCAATGTCTGAGTGTGTTATATTCATAGTTATCTGTCAGTCTAACATTAGAGAGGGGATAAGATATCAAAGCAAATATTAGAGCTTTAAAAGATTTACGATACTATTATTGATGTCTGTGCTGACACTATTGTGTGATACCGACATTGATGTGTGTGTGTGTTTGTGTGTGTGCGTGTGTGTGTGTGCGTTTGTGGTTCATTGCCAGGGTGAGGCAGGGACTGCAGGCCAAAGGGGTCCTTCAGGGGAGAGAGGCAGACCAGGGCTCCCTGGCGGTGGAGGTTATCACTCAAAGGATGCACAGCCAATGATTGGCCCAATTGGACCCAGAGGGGAGAGGGGCAGCCCAGGTCTAGAGGGCTCCCCAGGTCTCCCTGGAACTACAGGGTCACCAGGAAATGATGTGAGTTACAGTTTCAAGTAACAGTAGCCTTATTTTTTGAATAAGCTCCAGACCATACGTTATTGACTGATGGCACGATACGGTCATGACAACTCCGTCTGCTCTTCAAAATAATGGAAATGCTAATCAACCACTTTTAGCAATGCTTGTCCTTTTGTTTTAACTCTTCATTTATGTATCCTTAAACAGGCTGTAGTCAATTATGATGAAATCAAGAACTTCATCCGCCAGCAAATCATCAAGGTTTTTGATGGTGAGGGCATGTGCTAATCTCTGGCTATGTGATTGTCTATCATGCATTATGCTGCTGTTTCTAGACCAGAGCAGCACTTTATTTTCACATGCACATTGATCTCTTTCAAAGAATTATTGATTTCTTTCTTCTGCTACTGTGGAGACCGTCATTGTTATTGGATGTTTTCCTTCCCCAGAGAGAATGGCCTATTACATGTCCCGCATACAGACGCCAGTAGAGAGTGCGGCCTCCCCAGGTCGCCCCGGTTCCCCAGGAAAAGATGGATCGGCGGGTGTGCCTGGGTCTCCAGGTGCTCCCGGAATTCCTGGACAGATTGGCAGACAAGGCCGGCCAGGAGGCCAAGGACTCCCAGGTATGCCTTGTCACCTATACCATACCAGTAGTCTTTCAATCAGCATAACAATTACATCAATATCTAACTGATTGTCTGGGATATGGTCACAATCTGGCTTTGAATTTAGGACCAAGAGGCCCACATGGTGAAAAAGGAGACAAGGGCATTGGAGAGATGGGAGATGTAGGACCACCAGGAGCACCAGGTAATGTAAAAACTGGTCTGTTGCTCAGTAAGTTGTACAGTAGCAGCCATTTAATTTGTCTGATTAACCCTCCTGTTGTCCTCGGGTCAAAATGACCCGCCACTGAGTTAAAAACCAAAAAAAATCCCCTAAACGATATTTTTTTAACTTGAAATTTTATGACTTTTCCTAGATTGGCACCAACAGTAGAAAAAGTGAAATGTTGCTTTTATTCACATTTCCATGTAAGCTGTACAAAAAAAGGTACAAAGGTGGTCTTCGGGTCAAAATGACCCGTGAGGCAAAAAGAGTTGAAATCAAGGTCACAGAGTTATTTACACAACACAGAATGTTACAATGTTTTAGTTGTGTCTCAGATCAATCAGTAGCAGAAGTAAACAAGAAAAATCAGAGGCCCTAGAGCAGATTTTTTTCTCAGATGTCCAGCATCTGAAAAAATCTGATTCAGAAGAGGAAGTGGAGGATGTATCAGAAGAAGAAGATGGGGAGGAATACAACCCAGAGCATGATGAATCATCTTCAGAAGAAGAAGAAAACCCTGAAGCTGAAAGAGAGACTTTACTTTCAAAAAATGGCAAAATAACATGGTCCTCAGCAGAATATGACCAACACGGCAGGCATGCAGAACACAACGTCATAAAGATGACCCCGGGACCCACAAGGTATGCCGTTTCTCATGCCCATGACATTGTCTCTACATTCTACCTGTTCATCACACCAGCGATAGAAAAAATAATCCTGGAGATGACACATCTGGAGGGTTTTTCGCAAATATGGAGACAGCTGGAAAAAGATGGACGAGACTGACCTGCAGGCTTACTTAGGGCTGCTAATCTTAGCCGGTGTATACAGGTCCCGAGGTGAGGCTGCAGCTAGTCTATGGGATGCAGAGAGTGGAAGGCCAATTTTCCGAGCCACAATGCCACTCAAACTCTTTCACACCTACTCAAGACTGCTGCGATTTGATGACCGCGAGTCAAGACCAGCAAGACGTGTGACACACAAACTTGCAGCCATAAGAGAGGTCTGGGACAAGTGGGTGGAGCGGCTGCCCTAGCTCTACAATCCAGGGCCTGACGTAACAGTGGATGAGCAAGTGGTCTTTTTTAAGCTATAGAAATACAAGTGAAGAGGGAAAACTCAGGTATTCACACATTTTGTGGTGAATGACAAGTTGTTTCTTCAAGCAAGATCAAATTTGGTGTTTAAATTCAATTAAGCTGCTTATATTGGGGGTTTAGTGAAGACGGGTCATTTTGACCCGGAGGACAAAGGGTGTATACAGAAAATGAGGACAACAGGAGGGTTAATAGGCAGTTTGGAAATACAATTACGAGTGCAATAGTGAATGATAATTATATTTCACTATGTTTTATTTTATTTCATTTTATTGGGCTGAGAGTTAAAACATGTCAATTTGTGATTCACGTTATAGTGAAGTCTAACCCACCATATTTTGTTGAGGTACCTACATCTGTTTTCTAATACATATTCAAAATCCTTGTTATAAAAAATCTCTAAACCCTTCTGGCAGAACTAGATGACTTTGAAAAAATAATTCCAATGAATGAAAAGGTTTATATTTCTTAAGAAATTACTAGGATGCTATACGTAAAGTTACTAAGCTAAATCAAACCATCCACATCAGTGTCTGAATCCCAAATTCATATTCAGATAGTTTTTTGTTAACTAGGAAATCATAAACTCCTGTCAATACTCTGAAGGTTAAACTAAACTAATGCTACTCTGCTCCCATCCAGAGGTTCTCCAGAGGTCAAAGTAGCATTTTAATCTTGGTTCAAAGTTCTCTGTGTAACTAATAATGATTACAGCAACATCTTCACATGTTCAATTCTTTACATACTGGGGTTAATCACCTTACTTAATTTCAATCAGGAGACAAAGTTAATTAAATAAACCCCGAAGAGAACATTTTACATTTCAGCAATACAATTGATGAAATAATACCATTGCAATTTCACGGAGAAATTTCACGAAACCCATTGACTCACCGACAGCAAGAAAGCTTGATGCTAGCAAGATTCAAATGATTAACATTAAATCAAGTACTTCCATGAAACCAGTCAGTAGACGGTATGTATGTATACATACTTGTTTAGTGTTCAATTTCAAGTCACAGCTGTGAATGTCAAGTCACTTTGAAAATATCTACTGATGTTCTCCCTTTATTAAAACTGAACAGTTTCAATGGAAATTTACTTTTATAGGCTGCATTGCTGTTATTCTCAATTCTAAATTGTCGCCTCCTCAGCTGTCAGTTTCTGGAGCTCCAAAAGTCTCATAAGCACCTCATCTTCTGCCAGGTAGCCAAGATGAGGACTGAGGGTGAGAAGCGAGTAGCCTTTGAAACTCAAATTTAAAAACTGTAAACAACAGCAAAAATTTGTAACAGCAAAAGTCAGTAGCAAAATAGACGTTAACTAACAATATAATTCTATAGTCTTTTTTACAGTTAATTTGTCATCGTTGTCAAATGAGATTCTCACAATCACAAGCGATACCATGATGGTGGCAGCCTGATGGTCTGAGATGGACAGAGGATCAGATGTCAATCGATAAATCAATCAATCTTTATTTATTTAGCGTCAATTCACAACAGTTGTCTCAAAGTGCTTTCCAGAAAGAGCAGGTCTAGACCAAACTCTTTATATAATTATCTACAGAGACCCAACAAATGTGTGAGACCATGTAGATTGTTCATGGGTTAACCAGAAAAGGGTTTGTCTTATTTCAAAACGCCAGCAAGGCAGCATGAAGCTTCTGAACTCAGTCGCCATCCTGTGGTGAAAGGAGGTACTTGATATGCATATTTATTTATTTTTTCATTTGTTTTATTTCTAATTTCAAAGTGACTGCAGCCCGCACATTCATCTACAGGTAGAACAGGGACCCCTGGAACAGTTTACTAGGTGTCGTTTTTTCAGGGAACAACAAAGGACAGAACCCTGAACCGAGTTAGAGTCAAGGATTCACTCGAACCACGTATATATATATATATATATATATATATATATATATATATATATATATATATATATATATATATATATATATATATATATATATATATCAAAATTATATATATATATATATATATATATATATATATATATATATATATATATATATATATATATATGTGTGGGCATAGATTTTGTCACATTTCCTACTATTTCATTCCTTTCCCCATGCAGGTGTCCCAGGCCCTCCAGGCTATGGTAAGATGGGACCTCCAGGTCCTGTTGGCCAGCAGGGTGTTCCTGGAATCCCTGGGCCCTCTGGGCAGTCTGGTTCGAAGGGACGTGATGGGCGCTGTAATCCTGGAGACTGTATGAGCCATCAAGTAGAATACAACCATAAAGGCCCACCTGTCAAGGGTCCCTGGTAGATAAATGAAGGAGGGGGCAGCAGGGTTGGAAGAAAAGAGAGCGAACATGAAGCCAAAGGCCACCGTGCACCATAATTGAATCTGACAACAAAACTAGACTTCTCTGTTATATGTTTGAAATAAAATCCACACTTTTTTTCCGAGGCCCCACTGGAATGAGGCTTGCAGCGATGCACCACCAGCTCTTTTATCATTCTCTCTGTCTCTTTTTCTCTGTTTCACTTCCTTTGGTACGCTTCAAACAAGCATGGGGAGGTAACAAAAATGACAACCTGCATTCTCTTCATGTTGATTAATTCTGGCCACTCCTATTTGTCTTTCTTTTGCTTTGCCTTCGTCTGGAAGTGCAGCTTGCACCTTTCGTATCTTTTTCTTTTCTCATAAAAGTATCACCTTTGGAAAGCATACCATGCATTTCTAATGTCCCTTCTCATTTCTATGGTGTGATGCATATTTACATTTTGACTTGTATAAAAGAATATCAGGAGAAATGTTTGTCAATTCTGTTGAAACTGATGTCAAAAATTTGCATTCATACCCTCTTTGATGGAATTACTGTTTTGTATATATTCATATTTATATGTATAGTGGCTTTTTGGATATTTTCTACAGATTTTATTAAAAGCAGAACCATGACTAGTCGCTCATATTTCTTTGTCAGAGGATACAAAGCCGCAGGAAATGGCAGAGAGTTTTTTTTACTAAGGTGTATGAGCTTTAAAGAATGAATATTGCCTTTGAAAAAAGGCTTATTTTTGAAAGAAAAATGTGTTTACATGGGAAAAAGATATTGGCTTTTCAAATTGTGATGCTAAAGTTCATTTTGTGTAATTTTTACACACTTTAATCAGTTTATCTCATTTTGTATTCCTTAGCAGGTTTAATAACCTTCTGTCTGCTTTTATCAACACGTTTGTGAAAATATGAGCAATAATTCATCTTGTCACTACAGGAGGTGCGATGACACGTACCGAGCCTGACCAACAGTAACTTAAAGATAATGAACACATTGTGATAAGAAACAAAAATGGCTTTTATAATCTTACATTTTATTGTACTTTGTGTTTGTTAAATGCTAATTTCTATACCTGCAAGTGTTGAACCACTAACCCCTCTCACCATATGTGTAGTTTCACCGATGTTTGAACTATGACCTCGGTTTCACTTTTTATCCCACAATCTAAGCGATGGAAGACATCCAAATTAAAATTGCATCAAAATTATTTTTGAAGTCAGTCGTTTTATGTTATTACTGTCAAGCTGAGAAAGGCTCCAGCCCCATGAACTGAAACAGGATAAGCGATTACAGACAGAGTATTAAACGATGCGTCATCCACTCTGGTAGGATTCTGTGAAAATGGAACCCCACCTCTTCCACAGAGGAGAAACCCAGATTGGAGCTGAAGATGTTTTACATCTCCTGTAGTCATTCTTTGTTTCTTTGTAGTCGTGTTGCATCTCTTTCAGATATGTTGCCTCTTGTAATTGCATTGCATCTGATTGTAATGTAGTTTTAGCAATGTAGACAATTTTTGCCTCTGTTGATTTTTTTCTACGTTGTTTGCTTTTGTTTTGTTTTTTTACTTCTCTGTGGTCCTTTTCAGTCTCATGTTTGATTGACTTTCCATCAAGGAATATCAATAGTCACTGCATTCAAAAGTTCTTTCCCAGGGATCCTCTGTCTGACCCCTGAGCCTCTAGCATGAGCCTGAGAGACGCTTCAGCAGTCTTTCAGGATCCATCACTTTTCCATCCTTTGTGTATTTCTGTTATCAAACCCATCATGTGGGCTGACTTATTATGAAACAATTTGAAAAGAAAAATATATTAAACACAATTGAATGGTTGTTGTGACATGCATTTGAATAATAATATTGTCTTATCTAGTAAATCATAGCTGAAAATTGTTGGTAGGAGAACATTGATAAAAGCTGAAGGTCAATAGGTTTGGACGCATGGACTTTATTTTCATGCATGGGATAATGTTATTAAAGGTTTGCAGGAATAAGAGAAATAGGACAAAAAGGTAAATGTAAGTAAAGTGACTCATTCCCCACATGATACAGAAGAAAATTACTTTTTATAAAAGGTTCCTTTTTATTGGTTTGAGTTGAGCTGAACAGCCAGGAAAAAAAACCCTTCTTTACAAATGGTTATATAGAACAATAAATAATTTCTGTTGATGAAAATAATCCAGTCATTAAGTTATTGACATCCTTTGAAAAGTTGACAGTCGCATGGAAGCAAATTTGGACTGATTGGTTTTGAGAAAAGTCATTATATCTGTAGGAACTTTTTATTACTCATTGAATTCATTAACACGGGCTTTTTGTTGGTGCATATCGTAACCCATTTCTTTTTCTCTACATAATAATCAACACACATTTACAAAGATTTACAGCACTGCATTGTGGGAGATAGGAGTGCCCATTGGGATATGCTGTTGCCGGGCAACAAGAGGAAGAGATAAAGCTAGTTGATAGTTTCTAAAATGAGAAAGCAGGGACTGGGAGGAGAGGAGGATGAAATATGCACATGAGGTAAATCAGGTATTTCACTCATGCTTACAATGAAAAAAAAACAGATTTTACATTATAATACAGTACCGAGTGGAAATTTAGGCTTCATTCATTTATTGGTCCTTTTTATACACTTTCAAGGCATCAGGCCTGAGTCTATAGCAGATTCAACTTTAAAACACATCTCAAAGGTAATGCTGCATATCTAAAACCATTTAAAGTGACTGTGGCGTAAAAGAAAATCACCTTTCACCACAATTAGCTTTCTCCTTAGGGGTGGGAGAGAAGGAGATGCAATATAAATCTGTTCCTTTTGCACTACTAGAACGTGTCTGGGATATTTGGGTGGGAACTGATCATCCAGAAAGCCTTGAAGATTCATAGGGATGCAGGTGGCTGTGAGCTGCTGCTGCCATGGTGATGTTGGGGGGTTAAGATCAAGAGTATTTTCCGCCCATCAAAACTTGGGTTTGTCAGTTTCAAGAGGGGGCGCTATACACCGAGTCACTATTATGGCCCCCACTCCTCATTCGTGATGTTGTCCAACTTAGAAAAGTGCTCTCTCCCTCTCTTCCTTTTCATTTCTCTCTCTCTCTCTCTCTTCCTGGTGTTGTCAGCCGCTGACGGAGAGGCAGATCTCTACATACTGGGTCCTTTGATTGTGCCCGCCTCCTGTAGTCTCGGTGAGGTGTACGCTGATGCAGCCAGACACATTGCTGCCTCACAAAAGCCTGGTAGACCTGCAGGACCCGCCTTACCGGGATGACCGGCCTCTCCGGCTGATCCCTCAGGTCCTCTGTCACCAGGTCGCCCATCCCTTGCAACACCATCAATACCAAGAGGACCTGTGGAGGGAGAGGTTTCCATGTCAAGGAGATTTCCACTGATTTTAAAGGTCAATATGATTGGACTGAAGTTGATACTAGGTTGTCGTAAAGCCCACACTGGACTTGAATTACATGTGCTATCCGTATTTAAGTTGAGAGCGTGCACAGGAGTCTCTTTTCCACAGTTTAAATCAGTGTGTGCTGTTGGGATCCCATTACATACTCATTCAAGGGCATCTGTTCAAAAACTGGACTTAATGGTTCTGAGTGGCCTCTCCTGTGGCAAGAGCTGTAATGCTTTCAGTTTTTTTATTGTACCCCTTCGTCTTATAAATCTTTGTTGAGTATTACATACGGTCTGACAATCCAAGTAGATTGCCAGATTTAGAATAGAACAATATTTATTAATCCCCACAGGAAAATTCATAACTCTTACCTTGTATTCCTGGGGGTCCTGGCTGTCCTGGATGGGGCTTACCGGGATCTCCTCTTTCTCCCTTTGGCCCTCTCTTTCCTAGGGAAGAAAAAAGGCTCGGATATACAAAAAAACCTATTCCTTCAATTGTATAGTCATCAGATGTGAATGCAATGATTCTAAACCGTTTAGTTTACCTTTAAGTCCTGTGTTTCCAATCTGACCAGATCCTCCAATCATACCAGGAATGCCCCGGGCACCAGGTAAGCCATGTGGTCCCTGAGGACCACTTGGCCCTGGTGGACCAGGCGGCCCGGGCGGACCCATTACCCCTGCTCCACCGAGAACAGCCCTCTTGGCGCTCACTGCGACTGCTGCTAGCCTCTCTGTGATGGAGCAAAAGGCATCATCAATGATTTCTCAGGAAATGACAGATGATTTAATTGTCCCCTATGAACTTCAAAGGTAAATATCCTGGTATAAATGCTCACCCTGCAACATCTTCAACACCACTTCAATAATATGTTGGTCAGATGTATCACGTCCCTGGAGAGACAAGGGGAAACTTAGCATCACAATCAGAAAAAAAACAGCCAAGTGCCTGAATCAATATGTTTCCTGCATCATAAATGTCATGGAGAGTGAAATTGACTCACTGACGGTCCCTGAATGCCTGGCATGCCAGGGACTCCACGCTCTCCATAGAGTCCTCGAGGGCCAGGGAGTCCTGGTGGTCCCTGGTCTCCAGGTTTGCCTGGGTCTCCAGTGGGTCCATTGTGTCCCGGGTCACCCCTAATTCCTTGCTACAGATTGAAAATCCATTGATGGAGAGTAAAGAGATGCTAACTCAAACAGATTACGTTGAAAGTAAGATAAAAATCATGGAGGGAGTGATTCCATCCAAAACCTCACCTGTCCTTTGGGCCCAGGTTCACCAGATATACCCTGTTGTTGCAAACACATACACAGTGTCATTTTCACATTCAGCACTTCGATCCATCACTTCTGCCTCTGAGACACTGATTGAGCAATAATTCAAGAATGAATCCTGTAAATGTCTAAAAATGCTGCTTGCATACGCCAGCGCGCATCATTGCTTCACTGTCATGTAAATAGCTCATTTGCCATCTGGATCATTACAGGGATTTGTATGCAAATGCAAACAAACTTTCTCTTCTTCTTTCGTACAGTTGCAATATTTCTCTGCAATGTATTACTTTGATGCCTTTGGAGCTAAAATGTTAAAACCTTCTCATCCAAAGCGGCAAGTTTCAGTATTTTTTAGATCTAGTAACTTTGTGCCAAAATATTTGAAACGGAGTGAGGTTTAGGATATACTTTTTACCTTTTCACCTTTCTCGCCAGCCAATCCCTCGACACCAGGGTCACCCTAATGGGACAGAGAGAAAAAGATGAAGAAGTGGTGAGAAAGAGATGACTTTCAAAATATTTTGGAACAAAGCTGCAGCACAAAATCTAAGCTTCTGACAATCTCTTTTAAACTGTGAGCCTGATACTCACAAAATCTCCTTTTGAACCAACTTTTCCTTGGAAGCCCTGGAATGGAAGATATGTTGAGTGCAGGCAAACGTAGTCATAATAAGTTTAGAATATGCTTATATATAAAAAAAAAAAAAATTATTCAAGCCAGTGACACCACAGATCACAGAGATAGAAAGATGATGTCTGACCTGTGAATATGGGTATGTGTAGATTATCATTTATATTGCTTATTTAGATTGTTCTATTCCTCACACCAGTGATTTACTAGGGATTCATGGCTTTTACTTTTGGGTAAACACTTCCCTCTATGGACACATCTAGGCAACTAAAGAATTATGTGGTGAGCAGCCACCTGTTTTACAAAGCAACGCAACTACTTATTCATGTATTTTTGACACATACAGACCTTATCTCCCTTGGTTCCACTAAGACCCTGGGCACCTGGAACACCTATGGGTCCTCGCTCTCCTTTGCTTCCCTGTATAAACAAACATAAAAAATTCATATAGGAAAGTGCCGCTGCAGCTTCAGTGTATTTTTTAAACAAAAGAATGAAAGAAGCAACCTACAGGCTTGCCGACTACTCCCTGTGGCCCAACTTCTCCACGTTGCCCTCTGTCACCCTGTAGAAATCAGGTGGGGTGAGTATCTTTGGTTGACAGTTGCACCTTCGGTGCCTTGATGTATAAATACTGTGAATATACCTTGGGTCCAGGAACTCCGTCCATACCAGCCTCCCCAGGAAGACCAGGTTCACCCTTAGAGATTTCAATTAAAATGTAAATAGGTGAATTATTCCACTTATCTATAATCTTTCTACATTTGAATAAAATCCATGTTTTCAGTATATTACCAAAGGTCCGGGGGCACCAGGCATTCCACCATGGCCTCTAGGTCCAGGCTCGCCCTAATGTAGGAACAGAGTATCGTATTATAAAGCAGAATAAGTCTCTATGTCTGTTTCTACACAATTATGTGTATAGTTTCTCAAAAAAATTAAAAAATCTTTACAATGAAAATATTTATAGGAATAGTGCCAAAGAAGTTTTTATTGGAAGTTAACACATTTAACACAACATATTTTTTACTTTTTAGTGCCGGACATTCAGATGATCGAATTCTTATCTTTTTAAGAACACTCAAAAAAGCTTACGTTAACCCCAGGACCCCCCTTTGCTCCTGGACTGCCAGGCAATCCCTACACAAAGAATGAAAAACTGTATTTAGAGCAAATAGAGGGGATAAAAGATCACTGTCAACAAGGAAAAAGTTCACCATTCTTCTACATATACATAAAGTATAAGGCATACTTTGAAATACAGAGGTAGACATGAAAGTACTTTACCAGTGGATTAATGTTGATCAGTTTGTGTTGGTGCTGAAGGCTAATAGTACTGATGCATTTTTAAATAATACAAATAATGAAAGAGGCTATAGTACTACTCGTAGTCCAGCAGTGTCACAGCACAGCTCACAAAGCAAAGTGTGAATCCCATGCTCCATCACCCCTCAGTCAAAGTGATGCACACAACCAACATCAACACCCACACACACTGACACACACACAGCAGTCTACATACTGGTCTGATTGTGATAAACCACTAGCAGTGGGAGGGAGAATGCTGTTTCAAGGTGGTTTAAATTCTAAAACAGCGTGGACCACAGGGTCACCGGTAACCTGGAAAACCGCCCAGAAAACAAAACATACCAAGAAGACAGAGGAAACCAAGCTGGTTTCCTCTGTCTTCTGGCTTTGTTAAAATGAGGAGGTGAACAAATTGACCCCCTACGTGTTCAGAACTGCAATAAGTGTTTACAGACGAACTCATTTGCATTTGCCTTCAGTGGCATTGCTGTGCAAACCTCAAACAAACAGATTTACCCTGCACTGATGGATTACTCACCGCTGCTCCCTGAGGACCAGGAGGACCAGGCATTCCAGCCTGGCCAGGGCCGCCCTGCACAAAACAGAACATCAGGAAGATAGACCTCCATCTTTTCAAGATTGAACACTCTTATCGTCAAGGATGGCAACACATACCTTTATTCCAGGAATACCAGGTGTGCCATCTTTTCCATCAATACCCGGCAGACCCTGAAAAAGGAGACAAATGAATCCATGGACTGATTCTGGCACTCTGTCTGCGCCACCTGTGTGTCTAGTGCACAAACAAAAGTGTGTTCACTCACATTCTCTCCCTTTTTGCCAACCGCACCCTGTGGGCCCTGAATACCTCGGCTGCCCTGCAGAAGATAACCAAACCAGCGTCAGCGCGTTTACAAAGCACATCAGGATCGCTGTCCTATTCATGTTCTGAGGAATGTTTCATCTTTTTTTTTATCTTCTGCCAAAGCTCTGACAATAAATCCGAGGCAACTGGACTTCTGTTTTGGCTTGAAGACGTTTCACCTCTCATCTAAGAGGCTTCTTCAGTTCTAACTGCTGGTGGGGAGTCAAAGATTTTATACCACCAGTTAGTCATTTACTGGAGCTATAAAAATCCCAGAGCGTGGATGAATGAGAATTCACACATCTCTAACAATTAACTTCAAGTGAAAAACACTGAAAGAGTCACCCACTTTGTCTCCCTTGTCTCCTGCCTGTCCAGGTGGTCCCTGAGGCCCCTCTTCACCCTGTAAACATCAGAAAGCAGCTTATAGTACCTCGGTTAGACTATGATTACCTGTTTGTCTTGAGAAATCAAGTCTAGAAGTGATTGCCCCTTTTTTTTCTTACAGGAGGTCCAGGAATTCCTACAGGTCCGTTGATTCCCTTGTAACCACGAGGCCCCTGTGGAGAAACAAATAATCCAATCATCAAATGAGTCACTTGAGATCTGGGTTCATTAAGAGGGGTATTTAGGCTTAACCTATGCAAGCTACATTGAGAGCTTGGCTACTCTTACTTTGGCACCAAGCCGGGGTGCTGACTTGGCTAACATGGCTAATGTTAACAGCAAGACTGATGGCTACAGCGGATCATTAACTACAGATGGATGCAGCATGGACCCAGACAACCCCAACTCATTAGACAAGAAGAGAGATTTGTGATAGCATCATTTCCATATGTCCCCATTGCTGGAAATAGATGATGTTTGTATTGGGGGGTAGGTCTGCCTGTGCCTCCTTAGCAAACAGAACCAACAGTCTTGTGCACAAAGAGAATGAGGACGCATTTAAGTTGGATGTGACAAAAGACTAAAAAGGTTCTCACTGCTTCCGCTTTAGGACCCATCATTCCTGGATAACCCCTCAGACCCATTGGACCCTTAGTAGGGAGAGAATGAAAACAGTGTGAGGCAGAAAATGATCAATGATCAGGACAAGACATAGAGCAAAAGATTCATTACTATGTCATATCCTACCTATACCGCTCAAACAAAATGAAAAAAGGAAAATTCACAACTTACTGGAGGTCCTGGGATTCCCTGTTCCCCAGATATGCCCACCTCCCCCTTTGGACCCTAATGAAGGTAAGAAAAAATAAGAATTATACCAATCATAGCATAATTACACATGTTCATAAGTGGCAGGAGGTCTTGATTGTGTGTCACTCTTCTAAGAAACTCAACTTAACTCAAAGTATCTAGTTTAGAATTGTGTTCTTGTCTGTTACTGACGACTGATGAAGAACGTCTGCTAGCTGAGGTTGGTTGATCAAAAAGTACTCAAACCATGAATAAAAACCTCACGTATTGTAGTCAAATTAATTTATCACATGATTATTAAAGCTAAACCAGTTAGTGTCATTCATGTAAAAAATTGTGGGATATTTTGCAACATATGCTTATTGAGCTTATTTCTTTGAGGCAGATGAAAAGATGACTAGATCATGTCTATATTGAGCCACAGCCTGGAGAGAGTGGAGATAAGCTTACTTCTAGCAGCCAGAATCATTGTGGCCAAAGACTTCAATGGCTTCTTTAAAAACGAAACGCAGTAGATTTCTGTAAGTTTAACTTACTTGTCTTTGACCTTGTCCTGTCCTGGTGTATCAATTGGGTTGTCCCTCCACAGAGTCTGTGCATTTGATTATTTATCTAGAATTACTTCAATGTTCTGGTAAAGCTGCAACTGATGTCTCTGGTATTCTAAATGTGGCAGCACAGTCCAGATGATGTAAGTACTCTCATAAGCAAATTCTTCAACCTCTCTATCGCTGAGCCAAGATACCAAATGGAAAAAAACAATCTTGGCTGCATCTGTCCATGGTCTCATTGCTCCAGCCACTGTCCACAACAAATGACCATAGATAAGGACTGTAACATTGATCGCCTGGTAAATCGAGAACTTTGTCTTCCAGCGCAGCGCACACTTGAATGGAAGAGCAATAGAATGCCTGCATATCATCCAGTGGTGCTGCTGCTTTTGTGTAGTGCTGTAAGTGAGATGTAAAAGGGACCTAAGGTGTTTGAAACGCATAAAACAGTCGATGGCCATCTACCAGTTTAGCTGATTGATAAATATTTTGATCTGCTCGCATCTTTGGTAGTATACATTTTTTTTGTAGCTAGTAGCTACAAAAGCTAGACCTTTTATCGCAGAGCTTATACGGATGTAAACCACATATATTTACCGTTTTTAAGGAGAAAAAGTGAGTAGCACTCAGGGTCTGAATTACTGGTGCACGTGTGAGAAGAGGTGTGATGATCTTCTAAAGTCTCTTGTGGGGGAGACGTAAGGCTAATTCGAAGAACCTGGATAGCCACTCCCTCAGAGCCGACTGTAAGCTTGTTAGCCCTCGTTAATTCATCGATTTGAGACAGCTACGTGAACATTGACTCTCTCATCCCTCCCTTTTTGAACCTGGATTTCACCACCTCTTTCATCTGGCTGGCTGCATGTAGACTGCAGGGCCAGGGGCCAGACGGGACTAACAGCAGCCAGATTAGTGCCAGTCATGTGCTTCAGAGGGTTCATTGGAGCCAATCCTAACCACTGCTGGCACTGAATGCTATATGCAAGAATTTACAACATGCACACGTATAATGGTGTTAGAAGGCATGTGTGTATATGTTCTAGCTGATATTGGGTAGTTCACCGTTATTCCAATGCTGCCAGGGTCTCCAAGAACACCAGCACGTCCTTTGTGTCCCTGGGAAAATCAGTAATTAAGGTGTCATAACAGATTTGTAAGCCAAGGTATTCATGGTGGAAAATAGGGAACTAACCACTCACCTTGACTCCCTGAAGTCCCTGGGGGCCTTTAAGTCCTGCTGGACAATTAAGAGGACACTGTTGAAGGAAATATATTGATTATTAAAAGTTCAGTCAAAGCAGATTTGTGAGAAATGGCATAACATTAGATCTCACCTGGAACTCTGCACTACCTTCTTCCCCACCAATGAACTTCCCAGGAGGACCCTAGAGGGAGAAATTCACAGAAGGGCAGACGAATGAAGTTGACTGCTCTTTCCCTCTCTCCCTCTCTTTTTCTATTCATCTCCATTAATAGACTGTTTAATAATTAGAAAACAGAGTTTCAGTATGGGGATGATGTTTCCCTGCAACAGTCAGATGAGAGAACCCATTGATCCAGTAGGAGTTTATTTATCCTAGGACCGGATAACTAGCTAAACAAATATTTTTCTATGGACGGGGAACATATGCCGACGAAGACACCTGTTCTCCTAAGAAACATTTAGACACAAAGGAGAGTTCATCCACCAGTGGAAAAAGAGACTTGAAAGGGCAAAACCGAAACTGTTTTTGCTGTGTCACCACGAGCGGTTCGTTGGGACCGGTACCATTTGAAGCGAGCTCTGGTAGAGTTTGTTATAGTACAGCACATTTCCAGAAAACACATTAATTGCTGTGGATTTCACAGAATGGAGCCGACTTCAAAATTGCAGGAGCAGATGTGATGTTGAGTTTGTCTTTGTTTGACTCCCACACCCTGATCGTATGTGCTTACGTTAACCGCGGTTAGATTGATGTAACTATATGCTTGATTAAGTCCAATCAGCTTCCTGTGGCTCATTTATCTCTCTCTGTTCACAGCTGCTTTCATCAATCTCTCTGAAAGGACGGCTTTTAGGTATGAAATGATTCGCGGGAACAACAATTTGAGTCAGAATGATAAGCCAGGCTGTATATAAGCCAATAATAACTTCCTATCCTTTATTTTAACTTAAATTATTTGCAGCAAATTATGTGTAAATTAATTTAGAGAGAAAGACATGATTGCTTAGTTTGACCATGACAGCGGGATTTATGTGTCAACCACAATGTCCTGCACTCGGGTGCACCCGACTTGAAATTCCAACTAGACATGTCACCATCATAAGGTTACCCTCTGGCTGAGTAAATAATCATGGATCCATGACCTTATCCAAATCTACTTCAGATAGCTTATTAATAATGGATATATTTTTATCCATTGGTCATCAGTGAATAACAATGGCTTCAGTTTATTTGATTGATTGATTTATTTAGGTGGAATCCTTCTCCTGAACATAGCTCCTGTCCCTCTCTCCATCACTCATTCAACTCTTGTTCCTGACACAACAGACCCTCCCAGCCGCACACTTTACTATCTATCTACCATCAAAACCCGAACAGATTGAAGAAAATGGATTTTGAAAAAGTTGTCTACCGCGGCGACGAACATGCGTGAAAGGGTTGAGGGAAAAATTATGGACCCACATATTAATCCAGATCCACTCCAATATTGAACTTTTTTGTCCTGAGGACATGCCATAACATTCCAACTGGTTTCATGTGGAATCTCACATGCCCAACTCTTCTACCAGGTTTATGTAATTAACAGACGGTGAAAAAAGCATGGACATTTTAAAGGAAGGAGGTTTATTAATGATTCATAACAGGTTTATTAAGTAAGTTGTGAGCAAATCAGAAATCATTAATAAGCTGCTATAACTCATTAAATAAAAACAGGGGGCAGTGACCCGTTGCTTTAGAATTTCTGAACCTGTATTGATTGTTGAAACATGTATTATAAGTTGATTATAATAGCTTATTCATGATTTATGAAGAATTTTTAACCTAAATAATAGCTTAATTATAAACCATTTATAAATTCTTTATAAGGGTGGTCTGATTGTACTTCTTTTTTACTCCTGCAGACAAACAAATAAACAAACCAACAAACATCGCCTACTGGGTGTAGGTAACAACCATCATCCTCTATCTACTTTGCAAGGACAGATCTAGGGACATATCCAGAGAAGCCATCACGTGTGATGTGAAGTCCAAAAGACTGTAGTTTTGTCCCCCTAGTTAGTGAAATATGAACCTTTAGAGTAAAATATGATATTAACGAGAAAGATCTCCTCCACTCTAAATGTGGACATAATCGCCCCAACGGCTGCGGTTAGGATAAAACTTTTGGAGATAAAATTCCCCCTAGTGTCAGAAATATACAACAAACCTTTCCCCAAATCAATCCAGTTCTTCCTCACACTCTTTGCGGGTATAGAATTTGAAAACAATCAATGAAATAGTTTCTGAGTTTTCGCATTAACACGAAGGATCTGCGGTTCTGATGATTTACAGGTATTTCTGTTCAATGTCATGTAATTTAAGACACAGTTTGTATCGTTTATGGATTACATTATTATTGTTATGTATTGAATGTTTAGATGATCCCCACTGCAATAACCTGATACATTGTGAGTGGACACTTACTGGCTTGCCAGGAGGTCCAGGAAGTCCTGGAGGTCCAGGTGGTCCCATAATACCCTAAATTAGGCAGAGGAGGGAAAATAGCTGTGAATGAAGTGGAGTAAGTTTTTTGTAATCTACAGTTTCATGTTCATAAGACGTTATGAGCCTCGAGGCCGGCAATAAGATAATCAAGTTACAGTTCTACCTTTGACCCAGTTGGTCCAATTTCACCCGGAAGACCAATTGGCCCTGGAGCACCCTGTGAAGAGCATACATATCCCATCAGCCCACTGTTATTTCCACAGCTCAAGCAAAGCCAGTTTGGGATCCAGGAAGAACGGTACTACACCAAACAAGCTACTTACAGCCAGTCCTGGAAGACCCAGTCCCTGTGTAGACAGAGGGAACGCGGCGTTAAATTACCACATACAAAGTAGAACCAATCCATCAAAGAATCAATTAAAGGTTTATGAAAAACCAATTAATAAAGGCAGCAGCCACTCAGTAATATGTGTAAACAGTGTCAACACACTGTGAACAGGAAGAACAAAGACCAAGTAATGAAGTCAGTTCATGTGGGCTGCTGCCGTTTGTTGGAATGAATTCTAAACAAAGTGATTGAATGAGTGAATGTTTTTAGGGGATAAACAGGGGCTCCTGTCTCTGCAGAGCGATACCCTCAGTAAGGATGTCTCTTCATGCTAAAGACATTACTGGTACGTTCAAGCATGACACTGGGTAGAGCAGAACTTCTGGACGGGATTATGTGTGAGGGGTGAACAAGCAGCACCACCTAGTGGCCGTAGACTGTTTCATACATGATTGGTGCATCGATTAGCCCTGAGTTTAATGAGAATAAACACATATATTATAAGTGCATTTATTGTTCTACATATGTAACTCGTCGATGATGATGGAAAGCACATTTCCTCTTTATTTATGACAGCGTGAATTTTTGATGTTCACAACGTTGTAGAAGATTTCCTTATGGTTCTGCCACTGACTCCAATGACTCCGATATTCAGATGTGAAGAAATAAAGAGTCTCCTCACGTAAAAGTTGGTCGGTCATACTCACACTCATAGAAAAGTATATAAATATTAGATGGACGGACAGACAGACAGACAGACAGACAGACAGACAGACAGACAGATAGGTAAAGTCTTTATTAATCCCCAGAAGGAGATTTTGCTGATAGTTCTGTGACAAATTGGAGGTACAAGAATTTGAGTACTACTTCTTTCGCAGTAAATATCAAATTGATTTTATATTACCTTTAAATTTGCTTGATTTTTGTCTGATTACTCTCACGTTGATTTACGTCAATAAGAAAAAAAATATTTAGGCTCATTGAAAATACAATCATCAATAACTGCCTGGATGATGGACAGGAGGAATCCACGGCTCCTGAGCGACGAGTCGAGGGAAGAGAATACATTTCATGATCTCGTATTGTGTTTAGTTTGAACTTGTATGATTATAATAATAAAGTCATCATTTTATTATTTATTTATTATCGTTTATATCAAACCGGTGGGCCCGAGGCTCCAGGACCTGTTATCCCTTACAAACGTCCTTTCTTGTCACCCTCTAAATGCCTGAATGTCATGTTATTATTTGGTAGAGGAGTTAAAAAAAAAAATCATTTAATAAAAATACATCTTTTGAAGTTCCCTCAGATTCATTCTCAGAAATGATTCCAGCAGTGGATTCATGGACTCAATTGACTTGTACCTTCAGCAGTAAAATGCTGCTTAAAAACTATGACATCATAAAGTGTCCGATCATGTGGTATAATAATGTTTGGTAATGGTATAATAATATATAATACTTAATCAGTGAAAGTCAATTTAATTTTGTCCCTCTTTAATCATTTTGTCTGAAAATAATGAAACTTGACTTATGTCACTCCATTAGAGAGTCTGAATACTTTTTCATCCTATACAGAGTAATATTTAAGGGTTAATACTTATTATTTATAAGTATTAATATTTTTAAATTAACCTCGAGGGCTGTTATATAACCCCTTTACGGTGCCAAATATTGATACTAGATTACTTACAGGAGGTCCAAGTTCACCACTGGCTCCAAGTGGACCCTGAACAGACAACAGAAAACAGCACTATAAAACTGAAGTAGAGACATTTTCAAAGTCGAATATAACATAAATAATCGAGGGAAATACTTTTAGGGCAAGAAATCAGAAAATATGACAATCAAGTTCCACCAAGCAGAAGAGAACAATTTATCCCTTCATGGATTTCACTGATTCAGCGTCATGCACGTCACATTCATGGGTTAATGGGTCATGACCCCTAGATCTGCTTTAACAGGAAAACCTGTGTGAAATATGAATTCTGCTCTGATGAACTTCAGCTAGAGGTTTGGACACTTGCCTTGAAACCAGGACTTCCAACAGGACCCCGATCCCCTTTGGCTCCAATCAGACCCTGGAGAAAGATGGAATAAGCTGTTGGACAGCTGCTAGAAACGTATACAGTGGGAGAGGATTGAAGGAAAATCTAAATTACCACTGCGTTCCGGAGGCTCTACGTGCCTTGATTCAAACTTAAGACAAAACTTTCAATAAAGTTTTCATCACAAATTCTATCAAAGTTGTAAGTAATTAGGAAACAAGGCTGAGATTAAGATTCCTGATCGGATTACCGGCTAAACCTCTCAGGAATGCATGCAAGTGCGAGAGTGTGTGTGTGTGTGTGTGTGTGTGTGTGTGTGTGTGTGTGTGTGTGTGTGTGTGTGTGGTTGTGTGTTAGTGTGTTAGTGTGTTTTTGTGTTTATGTATCTGTGTGTGAATGTGTGTGTATGTGTGTTTGATGAAGAGACACTGGCATTCAAATTTCCAACTGAGACAGAGAAAGAAACTCGAAGCAACTAGAACAACTTAAATCAGAAAGAGCTGCACCACACTTAGCAAAAGAAGACATGATGAGCCCTTTTTTATAATATCATATTATATATCATATCATATTATATATTATATTATACCATATTATATCATATATATTATATGATATAATATAATATATAAATATATTCTATTACTGAATTTTGATGACTTTCAAACTTTTTAACAATAGGGTAGTCCTAATCCTAACCCTAACCCATATATCAATTGATTGGATCAATAGACTGTAAACACAGCAATTTTAATAAAATTTTTTAAGAGAAACAAGGTTAAAATATATCATTTCAAACTCACATGAAGAATGAACTCCAAATGATTTCATTTCAAAATATTTCTGCAGAGGCAGAGAAGCATGATGACCTTTTCTTCCGATGAGATATTACAGTAAGATAATTAGGGAGAAATTAAAAACTTTTAAATGTTACAATTGCTCTAACAAGATGAGTGTAAATTAACTTATAAGTTAACTTTTGTTTGCGTCCAAAGAGTGTGATGTTTGAAAAACATCTTTTCTCATAAATCTGTAAGGCCAATCAGTGAAATCATCGGAAAACTGAGCATGTGCAACGTATTCCCACGGTTTTGTTTTCTGGTTAGGGATCCCCATCATCACTTTTATATTCTCCAATAAATATTCCATGTAAAATTTTCCCATTATGTCTTTACCATTTTCATTCCCACAGTTGTGCACAGAGTTGGAAATACACATAAAATAAAGAAATGACTAAATCGTCACCGGTGTTGTTCCTTAACGAAAAATTGCTAGTCCCTAAATGATGTAAAGCTTGAAAATAGTCAGGTAGGTTACCTGCTGTTGTCAAACACATGACCAATGCCAATATCAATCAGTTTACTCACGTCGATGCCATTCTCTCCTGGTGCTCCATCAGGACCTGGTTCTCCCGGCTCTCCCTTCTGTCCCTACAATAGTAATATGGATAAGGCTTAAGAAATCTGAAAAGTCAATCATCAAAGTTCTGGTATTATAAATTCTAACAAACAGTATAGTGCAAACTTACGGGAGGACCAGGGGGCCCAAGGGGTCCTATTTCTCCCTGTAGAGAGAGAGACACACATTTGAAATTTTTTTCATTTAAAATAGGATGTGATTTGAAAATATGAAGTTTTGCTCATATATGTGGCGAATGTCCTTACTTAACCCTTACCCATCAGTATTGTAAAAATTGAGACTCGCTGATGTCTTTGTCTGAACACAAAATACATTTCCAACCATTATCATTGGGAGGAGGGAGGAGCTTAAATGAGACGACATTAGCACTGAACACTCATTTCTCACTCACTTATTATAAGTCAAACCATCCAGACCTGCATTCCAATTATTAGAATCCAAATCTGAGTGACTGCAAATCTAAGAGTCACGATTCATGTGTCTGCCAACGCCCTAACCCTAACCCTAACCCTGATCCCACCCTGATCCTAACCCCTAACCTTAAACCCTGACCGCACCCTTACCCTAACACTAACCCTAACTGTAACCCTAACCCAACCCTAATCTTAACCCTGACGCCAACTTTGAGTTCAAGCATCCCCTGACCTCTAACCCTGACTCCTCACAGACTGGCAGCGGGGGCTGAAACCTTCGCTGTAAGGCAACAGTGCTCAGCAACACACCGTCATGCCACCTAAATTAACCTTCCATTTAGGAAAGGAAAAGAAAAGGAGATCTTTGGTGGATTTATGAGAGCTGAACTCCCTGGATTCATTCAAAACATTTTTTTTTAATCTACGATGCTTTCTGGAGTTGTTGGATTGACTCATACAGCTTTTAGTTGATTCTTTTATCCTTTAGTTTCAGTAATAGTTGATCCCTCATGTTAATGACTTGTGGCAGATACGGATTCCTAGTATTGATATCTTGTGTTTTTTGTACATTATTCTAAATTCGTAATTGTTCAAAGCATGTCTTTATTTCTAGAACTCTGTTTGTATTTAATGTAGTATGTCTTTGTCAGGAGAGGCTTGTTTTTATCTCAACGATATCCTGTTATTATTATGATTATTTATTCTTATTCTTATCATCATCATCATCATCGTCAAGGGCAGGGTGCACTTCCCTGTTTAATGGGCAGATTTGCCCCCTGTTTCAAGTCAAAATGCACCATAGTCAAATTGTTTGTACTGAGAGTGCCATAAGAAGGTTTAAGATCCCAGATGTTTGCAAACATCTCAAATATATTAGCTGCTTCACTTTTGATTAGTTGATTCCCTTCTTGTTTTGGAATCACAGAATGGACCAAAGTGTCTGAGTCTTAGAGGTATACTGAGTCAAGCAGCCTCCATGTTTATAACACACACGAGGAACTAATCCCCGGAATACCTTAAATGTATCACATTACTGCGACACACGGGTCCCTTCTCAAAGACCCTCTCTCTGCTGGGAAACAGAGCTCTTTTGTGCAGGTGTGTTTTCATTTGCAGTGCCCTCTGATGGTAAGACTGCGGCCCTGCAGGGCATCACAGAGAGGGCATTTCTGCAGCACAAAGATGGTCTTTGTGACAGACCTGACTGAATACTTACATCGATGCCGTCTGACCCGGGGGTGCCAGAGGGGCCCGGTGGGCCAGCCTGGCCCTGAGGTCCAGGAGGACCCCTCTGAAACAAGAAGAAATACAGTTTCAGTCGAGATTTGAGCCAAATGTAAAGTGTTTTATAAATTAAATGTATAATTATTAGTATTATTGAGATAAGCAATGATAAACAATAGAATTCTGTAGCATCATGAATATTTGCTGATCCAGAATAGCATACAGAAAATGTTATTGAAAATGATATGTAGTGATATTTGAATGGTGAAAAAAATAAATCTTTATGCTGTATCTCAAATTTGAAAAACTGAAAACAAGCATGTCATAACTTTTTTTTCATGAATATAGAACTTTCAAATGGTATTATCAAATTATTTTAAAAAAATTAAGTGTTCAGGATACCTGTTATTTAGATTGTATGAAAGAACGTAAAAATATATGACACTTGAAAAAAAGTTGGTAAATTCAGGTTAAAGTATGAACTTTTCTCAAATGTAATCAACTTAACTTTTAAAGCATGGTGATAAAATAACACACACAAATAAGTAATAAAATAACTGATGTAGGGGAAGAGTAAATAAAATAATTATTAGCAATGTGGTCGGAGTGGTCATGAGATCCCCGCCCGACAAATGTATCTCAGTTTTTCTTCAATATCATCTCAGCGGGTCCGTTAATCCATTGGCTAGTTAGAAATAGAATAAAAAATCAATCCAGTTTTGAACTTCTGTCCAAAAAAATGTGAAAAAGCAAAACAAGAGTAATCCTGAGAGTGTATGTAGATAACAGATAGGTTTTTAATAGGAGCTCTGTGCACACAGCCCGTGTGTGTGTTTCGGTATTTGTGTGTGTATTTGTGTGTGTATTTGTGTGTGTATTTGTGTGTTTCTTTGCGTGTGTATGTATGTCTGTGTCTTTGTGCAAAGTGTGTTTCAGTGTGTTTCTGTGTGTGTATGTCTGTGAAGTATGTTTCTGTGTGTAATGTGTGTGCTTCTGTGGGTGAGCGTCTTTGTGTGAAGTGTGTTTCTGTTTGTAATGTTGAATTGGCCCAAGAAAAAATTAAAGCTTGAAAGATTTTCTTCATTCCTGAATGGATAAAAATCTCTGGTGACAAAAGCATCCCGGTTAATGACATCAATAGTACCTCCTCAGTTAAATCTTCAAATCAATACGAGTCTGTGTACGATAAAGAAGATAATCCACAGTAAATAGTCCAGCCTCATTTTGTTTCCTTAGCAGGAAACCCTTTTTACTCTCATCGTTCTTGTAAAGGATTGTTATCAAACCAGATCTCAGCACATAGATCTATGTTTCTTCAGCTGTCAGCATTTTGATCACCTCAACCAACAACCACCTGTAAGACACATCCACCATCTGCTGGCCCTTTCCAGGAGGCCTGATCCCACCTGAACCCCAGAATAAAACTCACCACTTGGGCCAGGGCCAGGCACAAGGTCTGCAGGATTACCCAGGTCTTCAGCATGGCAGAGAGAGCAGCCATGATCCCTCTCCCCTCTCCGTTTCTCCTCGGTTGACTAAATCCTCTCTTCTTGTCCCTCTTTCCACTCCTCTACTGCTCTCCAGGCCGGCACAGTGAAGAACTGCTGTGGGAACGCTGTCTGGAAGAAAGGGGAGGGGGGGGCTATGTACACAGCCCCAAAACATCCACTTAGGAGGAAGGAGAGAGAGTGGGGGGTGGTCAATGGCACGAGGGGGGGAGATGGGGGGTGGAGCTTGAGAGTTTGTAATCCTGCCCCACAGGTGACAGAAGTCCATCCACAAAGTCCACACACACAACTCAACCCCCCCTCCAGGTTCTTAACTCAGATCTGGGGCAGAAGGAACTGACTGTATGCTTTGTTAAAAATCTCCAGCACTTTTCTGAAGCCGACTGGTATGAGCAGCATTCAAGGTCCTCCTAAAGCTGCAGGAGCAGGAACGACCAGGAAACCTTGGTGTGAAGCTGTCAGAATGAAACATGGGTAACACAAACAAAACCAAACATTAAATTAATCTTTATCTTCGCCTCCATCTACATTTGCAAACAAGTCTTATCCGTTAACCTGAGATAATCGTTACCTGCAGGTGTGAATGAGCTCTAAGTTTCTCCAAAAGCTTCTCCTTCATCCAGATCATGGTGGTCAGTCCAAGTTGACATGAGTTCAGTTTAGACTTGAAGGCTTTTCACAGCTTATCCAAGAGACTTCCTTCCAATGAGTTTCAAATCAACTGCATGGATTTGTGGAACTGGGAAACTCCTCGTAAGATTGATCAAGTAAATGAAAGATGAATAAAAATCTTAGCCATTGGCTGTACACATAAAGTGACGTGAGAGGAGGAAACTAACGGATCAATACTAAGAGTTTCATACGGAGTCTTTTACTGACATCTAGTGGTCATTCTGTCAACAGCAGGTCTGCTCCCACAGTAAATAACGTCTGTTTAAGGCTGAATAAATAAAACTCAAGTATAAAGGACTTTTTAGTGACCCCTCCTGCTAAGACAATCCATTTCAGCAAATAAAGCAATTACATTTGTGTCCACTAGATATCAGAAAATATACAGATAACAGGGGATTTTACATTTTTCTAAAGGCAGTAACAGTGATACTGAGAGAGATGCGTTAAGATTAAACGTAAATTAAATATAAATGACAAATTAAGATTTATGCCACTCTCCAAACTACATATGATAAACATGAGGGTTCAGAAACCTCTGCCTCGGCGGAACATTCCTTCCAAAGGGTCCCTTTTCCCCCATTCCAATATATGTGCAACAGCTGTATTCACATCCTTTCATCATGAAAATCTAGAAGCGTCTGTTTCAAAAGAATATTGCAAACCCATAATATTCATGTTTTTTGTATGTGAACATTAATGAGTCAACAGGACTCATCCTGATCCAGAGAACTATGATGCCTTTCTCCAGCAAGTTTGTTTCAGAGCTGAGAACGTTTGCCGAGTTCTGCAAATCCAAATGATGAATCCGTATTTTCTTATAATTCTTCACATCACTTCCTTCAGGCAGTTGAACGTTGTTCCTCATCAGCTGTACCCTCTGATGTGGCATTTAAAGGATAAAAAGGAAACAAACAGCGACTAAAACAGAAGTCAATGCACAGATATTCAAAGTGTTGATTGAATCCTTTTCCCTTGACACAAAGCTGTTTATTCCTGAATCTGGCTGGATATAAAATAAATACTTGGGTGGAATTAATCTTCTCAGAAAGGTTTCAAAGGTTTAGAGTTCAACATTTAAGGAGATTTAAGGCAGGAAATAGATTTTCATATTGGAAGGAACTTCATGTAATAGTAATAATTATATTTTCAACGGTGTATAATTGCTTGAAATAACAAGGTGCAATGTTAGATAAGCCACTGGAAGTGTTTCACCATCTTACTATAGTAACCCGGCACGGGCAAAACATTGTCATAAAACTTGAAACTTGAAATCAGTATTCATTCATATTATATAAAGAGTTTGGTCTAGACGTGCCCTTTCTGGAAAGCACCTTGAGAAAACTGTTGTTGTGAATTATCGCTATATAAATAAAGATTGATAAACCAAACCAACTTAACCGTAGTGTAAGGATGCCAGGAGTAACGAGATCTGCTGGCACCTCGAACCCAGCACAGCATTACATACCAAATGCAGCCTGGAGCATAGAATTCCAGCATAGAGTTGCAGTAGTTCAGCTCAGAAGTGATGGAAGTGCGACTTTCTTGTGGTTGCTAAAAGACAGAAAGGAGTTGACATTTGTTAAAACCCTAAATTTTAAAAAGCTAATTTTAACAACTGAGATTATCGGCACGTGATTTGATGAATCAAAGTCAAGAGAAAAAATCTTGACATGAGGTTTGCAGTAGTGCACTAATGAACTGAGAACCAACATTCGGGGTGATCAGTCTATTCCAACAAATCGCTACATGAACCTAAATTCTACACACTGGAACTTTCCACTGATCATACGCCTCAGTTCCAAATCTGTTGGTAGTATTTGCTTTCAAAGTCTGAAACGATAACTTTTAATTGCCGTTAGGTGGCGCTATGGAAAAAAAAAAGTTTTTCAGTCAGACCTCTTCAGGGCCAGATCTTTAACCACCATGACAGTTTTGGTGGAGATTGGCCTATGTACAGTGGAGTTATGATGACCTACAGTTTTGTGGCGAGTCATCCAACTTTGCCATCCGGTTTAGGGTTAGGAGTTAGAAAGGGGAACTTTGCCGCCGGGAACCGGCGGCAAAGTTAATGCACACTCCATCCTGTCCTCGGCCTGGACTGGGTTCACTCCTCATTGAGGGGGCGCCAGGACTGTGGCTTGGACCCACTCATGAGCTTTTTCTTTTTCCTCATTCTTCGCTCCTTGCGTAGCTGAACCGTGGATGCCATTTTGTGTGTGGAGGTTGGTGTGAGAGGAAGAGGAAGAACAGGTGACCTGATGTTTGTGTCTACCATGTTAGTTCCCCCCCGCCCTTTTTGGGCATTCAGTTAAATAATAATAATAATAATAATACATTTAATCAATAATGGGGGAAACGAAGGCAATGCACTGGCCGGCGCCCGTCTTTAAAGGTTCTCCCTGACCTGTATCACCCCCTTCCTTGTGAAGGTCTATACCTGAGTTAATCTCTTTGGTCCTCTTCTTTTTTTTCTTCAAAGTTTTTTCCTGGTTGGGGTTAGAGACCCTTAGGTGTGGGTTATGTTTCCCTCTTGGGGATATTAGGCGTTAATCCCACTATTGTTAGGGTAAGAATAACCTCTAGGTGTGGGATAGGTCTGGAGTGAGTATAATTTAATATATATAATTTAAAATAAGGTTAAGATTAGGTCCATATCCTAGGAGGTTGGGTTTAGGTGACCCTCTTCGAGTGTCACTAACCTGATACTAGTTTTTTGTCCTATTAACGCGTCGGATTGTTTGTTTTATAAAGTTTCTATTTGAGTTTTTATCTGGCTTTAAGTCGCCCAATCCAGGTTGGATTCAGTGGCTTAAATGTCCTAAATTTCAGGATACATCATCAGCTGTGTACCTCAGGTTCACGGGGTGTTTCGGCCATTCAAAACAGGACACCCTCCCCTGAGGCGGCCCTCCGGGGTGATCAGGTCCCAGAGTGTATCCCGTGACCAATTGTTTTTTATCTTCATTCTAAGAAGCTATTATTCGCCGTGCTATAGTTTTATTATTATTTATTTTTAATTCCTGTGTTATTCCTATTTTATTTTCTGTATATATTGTTGCTGAGAAAAGCAGTGATGACCTATGTCAAGTTATTATTATTTATTTATAATTGCTGCATGAACCGTTATTCCTGTGTTATAACGAGCTTTAAAACCGGTTTAATACAAATCTAACACTACATTGTCTATGTAGATAAAAACCCATACTCACCACTCCTCCAGGTAGACCGGTTGTTGGCACCGTTAAGTTACTCCGGTCCACCAGGGGGAGCTAGAGACTCTGGTTGGCCAGCTGTGATGAGGTAAGTCCCATCGTAGGTATGTCCCTTGGCCACCAGGGGGCGAGCTTCCTGTGTTCCATACACCGCACAACTACAGGAGGCAGGCATCAGTCTGAGGATCACCTCCAAACTTGCCATAGTCAATCCTTGCACTACCTTCCTCACTCATGGTGTCGTCGAGAAAATTTAATTGCGGTGGTAATTTATATGGAATATCATCCGTTTTCAATAAATGTGTGACCAAATCCTGTTTCTTTGTGATTTTGGAACCTAATTCTTGTTGTTTCACCTCATTTTAATGGGTTAGGGTTAGGGTTAGGGTTAGGGTTAGGGTTAGGGTTAGGGTTAGGTTTGAATAAAGGTTATCACGACGAATCCCCCCGCCTGGTCCGACGACCCAGCAGTTGAATGGGGAAACGAAGGCAGTGCACTGGCCGGCGCCCGTCTTTAGAGTTCTCCCTGACCTGTATCACCCCCTCCCTTGTGAAGGTCTATACCTGAGTTAATCTCTTTGGTTTTCAAAGTTTTTTTCTTGTTGGGGTTAGAGACCCTTAGGTGTGGGTTATGTTTCCCTCTTGGGGATATTAGGCGTTAATTCCACTATGGTTAGGTTAAGAATAACCTCTAGGTGTGGGTTAGGTCTGGAGTGAGTATAATTTAATATATATAATTTAAAATAAGGTTAAGGTTAGGTCCATATCCTCGGAGGTCTATTTGAGTTTTTATCTGGCTTTAAGTCGCCCAATCCAGGTTGGATTCAGTGGCTTAAATGTCCTAAATTTCAGGATACATCATCAGCTGTGTACCTCAGGTTCAAAGGGTGTTTCGGCCATTCAAAACAGGACACCCTCCCCTGAGGCGGCCCTCCGGGGTGATCAGGTCCCAGAGTGTATCCCGTGACCAATTGTTTTTTATCTTCATTCTAAGAAGCTATTATTCGCCGTGCTATAGTTTTATTATTATTTATTTTTTATTTTTTAATTCCTGTGTTATTCCTATTTTATTTTCTGTATATATTGTTGCTGAGAAAGGCAGTGATGACCTATGTCAAGTTATTATTATTTATTTATAATTGCCGCATGAACCGTTATTCCTGTGTTATAACGAGCTTTAAAACCGGTTTAATACAAATCTAACACTACATTGTCTATGTAAATAAAAACCCATACTCACCACTCCTCCAGGTAGACCGGTTGTTGACACCGTTAGGTTACTCCGGTCCACCAGGGGGAGCTAGAGACTCTGGTTGGCCAGCCGTGATGAGGTAAATCCCATCGTAGGTATGTCCCCTGGCCACCAGGGGGCAAGCTTCCTGTGTTCCATACACCGCACAACTACAGGGTTAGGGTTAGGGTTGGTTTGAATGAAATGCCGACGAATCCCCCCGCCTAGTCCAAAGACCCAGCAGTTAAATAATAATAATAATAATAATACATTTAATCTATAATGGGGGAAACGAAGGCAATGCACTGGCCGGCGCCCGTCTTTAAAGGTTCTCCCTGACCTGTATCACCCCCTTCCTTGTGAAGGTCTATACCTGAGTTAATCTCTTTGGTCCTCTTCTTTTTTTTCTTCAAAGTTTTTTCCTGGTTGGGGTTAGAGACCCTTAGGTGTGGGTTATGTTTCCCTCTTGGGGATATTAGGCGTTAATCCCACTATGGTTAGGTTAAGAATAACCTCTAGGTGTGGGATAGGTCTGGAGTGAGTATAATTTAATATATATAATTTAAAATAAGGTTAAGATTAGGTCCATATCCTCGGAGGTTGGGTTTAGGTGACCCTCTTCAAGTGTCACTAACCTGATACTAGTTTTTTGTCCTATTAACGCGTCGGATTGTTTGTTTTATAAAGTTTCTATTTGAGTTTTTATCTGGCTTTAAGTCGCCCAATCCAGGTTGGATTCAGTGGCTTAAATGTCCTAAATTTCAGGATACATCATCAGCTGTGTACCTCAGGTTCATAGGGTGTTTCGGCCATTCAAAACAGGACACCCTCACCTGAGGCGGCCCTCCGGGGTGATCAGGTCCCAGAGTGTATCCCGTGACCAATTGTTTTTTATCTTCATTCTAAGAAGCTATTATTCGCCGTGCTATAGTTTTATTATTATTTATTTTTTAATTCCTGTGTTATTCCTGTTTTATTTTCTGTATATATTGTTGCTGAGAAAAGCAGTGATGACCTATGTCAAGTTATTATTATTTATTTATAATTGCTGCATGAACCGTTATTCCTGTGTTATAACGAGCTTTAAAACCGGTTTAATACAAATCTAACACTACATTGTCTATGTAGATAAAAACCCATACTCACCACTCCTCCAGGTAGACCGGTTGTTGACACCGTTAGGTTACTCCAGTCCACCAGGGGGAGCTAGAGACTCTGGTTGGCCAGCGTGATGAGGTAAGTCCCATCGTAGGTATGTCCCCTGGCCACCAGGGGGCGCGCTTCCTGTGTTCCATACAACGCACAACTACAGGAGGGAGGCATCAGTCTGAGGATCACCTCCAAATTTGCCATAGTCAATCCTTGCACTATCTTCCTCACTCATGGTGTAGTCGAGAAAATTTAATTGCGGTGGTAATTTATATGGAATATCATCCGTTTTCAATAAATATGTGACTAAATCCTGTTTCTTTGTTATTTTGGAACCTAATTCTTGTTGTTTAACCTCGTTTTAATGAGGTCACGGCCGAAAACGGCATTTGTGGGCGTGGCTTCGCCTTTTCAGACGTTTTCCTGTTTATCTTGGTCATTTTTAATTTTTTCCTGGATTATAATACCTTTTTGAAAAGGTCTCTACTGGGCGGATGTTTTGGGGGGGGTAAAGGGTGAGAGAGAGAGAGAGAGAAAGAGAGAGAGAGAGAAAAAGAGAGAGCCAGGGCCAGAGAGAGAGAGAGAGAGAGAAAAAAAAAAAAGAGAGAGCCAGAGCCAGAGCCAGAGAGAGAGAGCCAGAGAGAGAGAGAGAGAGAGAGAGAGAGAGAGAGAGAGACAGACAGAGAGAGAGAGCCAGAGAGAGAGAGAGAGAGAGAGAGAGAGAGCCAGAGAGAGAGAGAGAGACACAGTGAACTGTGGAGGAAGACAGAGCTAGGGGAGCAAGCCTGGAGGGGCTTAAATCTCCCCCCGCCGGACCGGGCTGATGCTCTGCCCACCCCTACTCCCTTCACCGAAGTGAGGGAAGGACAGGAAGGAGAGAGAGAAAAAAAAGAAGGTGAGGATTTATTAATTATTTATTAAATTATTTTTAAATATTCTTCCCGAGATTTTGGAGAATGGATGGGTGATACTTGGGTGTTTCAGGAGAGCTCAACATCCGAAGGCTCTGGCGAAAGTGAGGTTTGGTTTGAATGAAATGCCGACGAATCCCCCCGCCTAGTCCAAAGACCCAGCAGTTAAATAATAATAATAATAATAATACATTTAATCTATAATGGGGGAAACGAAGGCAATGCACTGGCCGGCGCCCGTCTTTAAAGGTTCTCCCTGACCTGTATCACCCCCTTCCTTGTGAAGGTCTATACCTGAGTTAATCTCTTTGGTCCTCTTCTTTTTTTTCTTCAAAGTTTTTTCCTGGTTGGGGTTAGAGACCCTTAGGTGTGGGTTATGTTTCCCTCTTGGGGATATTAGGCGTTAATCCCACTATGGTTAGGTTAAGAATAACCTCTAGGTGTGGGATAGGTCTGGAGTGAGTATAATTTAATATATATAATTTAAAATAAGGTTAAGATTAGGTCCATATCCTCGGAGGTTGGGTTTAGGTGACCCTCTTCAAGTGTCACTAACCTGATACTAGTTTTTTGTCCTATTAACGCGTCGGATTGTTTGTTTTATAAAGTTTCTATTTGAGTTTTTATCTGGCTTTAAGTCGCCCAATCCAGGTTGGATTCAGTGGCTTAAATGTCCTAAATTTCAGGATACATCATCAGCTGTGTACCTCAGGTTCATAGGGTGTTTCGGCCATTCAAAACAGGACACCCTCACCTGAGGCGGCCCTCCGGGGTGATCAGGTCCCAGAGTGTATCCCGTGACCAATTGTTTTTTATCTTCATTCTAAGAAGCTATTATTCGCCGTGCTATAGTTTTATTATTATTTATTTTTTAATTCCTGTGTTATTCCTGTTTTATTTTCTGTATATATTGTTGCTGAGAAAAGCAGTGATGACCTATGTCAAGTTATTATTATTTATTTATAATTGCTGCATGAACCGTTATTCCTGTGTTATAACGAGCTTTAAAACCGGTTTAATACAAATCTAACACTACATTGTCTATGTAGATAAAAACCCATACTCACCACTCCTCCAGGTAGACCGGTTGTTGACACCGTTAGGTTACTCCAGTCCACCAGGGGGAGCTAGAGACTCTGGTTGGCCAGCGTGATGAGGTAAGTCCCATCGTAGGTATGTCCCCTGGCCACCAGGGGGCGCGCTTCCTGTGTTCCATACAACGCACAACTACAGGAGGGAGGCATCAGTCTGAGGATCACCTCCAAATTTGCCATAGTCAATCCTTGCACTATCTTCCTCACTCATGGTGTAGTCGAGAAAATTTAATTGCGGTGGTAATTTATATGGAATATCATCCGTTTTCAATAAATATGTGACTAAATCCTGTTTCTTTGTTATTTTGGAACCTAATTCTTGTTGTTTAACCTCGTTTTAATGAGGTCACGGCCGAAAACGGCATTTGTGGGCGTGGCTTCGCCTTTTCAGACGTTTTCCTGTTTATCTTGGTCATTTTTAATTTTTTCCTGGATTATAATACCTTTTTGAAAAGGTCTCTACTGGGCGGATGTTTTGGGGGGGGTAAAGGGTGAGAGAGAGAGAGAGAGAAAGAGAGAGAGAGAGAAAAAGAGAGAGCCAGGGCCAGAGAGAGAGAGAGAGAGAGAAAAAAAGAGAGAGCCAGAGCCAGAGCCAGAGAGAGAGAGCCAGAGAGAGAGAGAGAGAGAGAGAGAGAGAGAGAGAGACAGACAGAGAGAGAGAGCCAGAGAGAGAGAGAGAGAGAGAGAGAGAGAGCCAGAGAGAGAGAGAGAGACACAGTGAACTGTGGAGGAAGACAGAGCTAGGGGAGCAAGCCTGGAGGGGCTTAAATCTCCCCCCGCCGGACCGGGCTGATGCTCTGCCCACCCCTACTCCCTTCACCGAAGTGAGGGAAGGACAGGAAGGAGAGAGAGAAAAAAAAGAAGGTGAGGATTTATTAATTATTTATTAAATTATTTTTAAATATTCTTCCCGAGATTTTGGAGAATGGATGGGTGATACTTGGGTGTTTCAGGAGAGCTCAACATCCGAAGGCTCTGGCGAAAGTGAGGTTTGGTTTGAATGAAATGCCGACGAATCCCCCCGCCTAGTCCAAAGACCCAGCAGTTAAATAATAATAATAATAATAATACATTTAATCTATAATGGGGGAAACGAAGGCAATGCACTGGCCGGCGCCCGTCTTTAAAGGTTCTCCCTGACCTGTATCACCCCCTTCCTTGTGAAGGTCTATACCTGAGTTAATCTCTTTGGTCCTCTTCTTTTTTTTCTTCAAAGTTTTTTCCTGGTTGGGGTTAGAGACCCTTAGGTGTGGGTTATGTTTCCCTCTTGGGGATATTAGGCGTTAATCCCACTATGGTTAGGTTAAGAATAACCTCTAGGTGTGGGATAGGTCTGGAGTGAGTATAATTTAATATATATAATTTAAAATAAGGTTAAGATTAGGTCCATATCCTCGGAGGTTGGGTTTAGGTGACCCTCTTCAAGTGTCACTAACCTGATACTAGTTTTTTGTCCTATTAACGCGTCGGATTGTTTGTTTTATAAAGTTTCTATTTGAGTTTTTATCTGGCTTTAAGTCGCCCAATCCAGGTTGGATTCAGTGGCTTAAATGTCCTAAATTTCAGGATACATCATCAGCTGTGTACCTCAGGTTCATAGGGTGTTTCGGCCATTCAAAACAGGACACCCTCACCTGAGGCGGCCCTCCGGGGTGATCAGGTCCCAGAGTGTATCCCGTGACCAATTGTTTTTTATCTTCATTCTAAGAAGCTATTATTCGCCGTGCTATAGTTTTATTATTATTTATTTTTTAATTCCTGTGTTATTCCTGTTTTATTTTCTGTATATATTGTTGCTGAGAAAAGCAGTGATGACCTATGTCAAGTTATTATTATTTATTTATAATTGCTGCATGAACCGTTATTCCTGTGTTATAACGAGCTTTAAAACCGGTTTAATACAAATCTAACACTACATTGTCTATGTAGATAAAAACCCATACTCACCACTCCTCCAGGTAGACCGGTTGTTGACACCGTTAGGTTACTCCAGTCCACCAGGGGGAGCTAGAGACTCTGGTTGGCCAGCGTGATGAGGTAAGTCCCATCGTAGGTATGTCCCCTGGCCACCAGGGGGCGCGCTTCCTGTGTTCCATACAACGCACAACTACAGGAGGGAGGCATCAGTCTGAGGATCACCTCCAAATTTGCCATAGTCAATCCTTGCACTATCTTCCTCACTCATGGTGTAGTCGAGAAAATTTAATTGCGGTGGTAATTTATATGGAATATCATCCGTTTTCAATAAATATGTGACTAAATCCTGTTTCTTTGTTATTTTGGAACCTAATTCTTGTTGTTTAACCTCGTTTTAATGAGGTCACGGCCGAAAACGGCATTTGTGGGCGTGGCTTCGCCTTTTCAGACGTTTTCCTGTTTATCTTGGTCATTTTTAATTTTTTCCTGGATTATAATACCTTTTTGAAAAGGTCTCTACTGGGCGGATGTTTTGGGGGGGGTAAAGGGTGAGAGAGAGAGAGAGAGAAAGAGAGAGAGAGAGAAAAAGAGAGAGCCAGGGCCAGAGAGAGAGAGAGAGAGAGAAAAAAAGAGAGAGCCAGAGCCAGAGCCAGAGAGAGAGAGCCAGAGAGAGAGAGAGAGAGAGAGAGAGAGAGAGAGAGACAGACAGAGAGAGAGAGCCAGAGAGAGAGAGAGAGAGAGAGAGAGAGAGAGCCAGAGAGAGAGAGAGAGACACAGTGAACTGTGGAGGAAGACAGAGCTAGGGGAGCAAGCCTGGAGGGGCTTAAATCTCCCCCCGCCGGACCGGGCTGATGCTCTGCCCACCCCTACTCCCTTCACCGAAGTGAGGGAAGGACAGGAAGGAGAGAGAGAAAAAAAAGAAGGTGAGGATTTATTAATTATTTATTAAATTATTTTTAAATATTCTTCCCGAGATTTTGGAGAATGGATGGGTGATACTTGGGTGTTTCAGGAGAGCTCAACATCCGAAGGCTCTGGCGAAAGTGAGGTTTGGTTTGAATGAAATGCCGACGAATCCCCCCGCCTAGTCCAAAGACCCAGCAGTTAAATAATAATAATAATAATAATACATTTAATCTATAATGGGGGAAACGAAGGCAATGCACTGGCCGGCGCCCGTCTTTAAAGGTTCTCCCTGACCTGTATCACCCCCTTCCTTGTGAAGGTCTATACCTGAGTTAATCTCTTTGGTCCTCTTCTTTTTTTTCTTCAAAGTTTTTTCCTGGTTGGGGTTAGAGACCCTTAGGTGTGGGTTATGTTTCCCTCTTGGGGATATTAGGCGTTAATCCCACTATGGTTAGGTTAAGAATAACCTCTAGGTGTGGGATAGGTCTGGAGTGAGTATAATTTAATATATATAATTTAAAATAAGGTTAAGATTAGGTCCATATCCTCGGAGGTTGGGTTTAGGTGACCCTCTTCAAGTGTCACTAACCTGATACTAGTTTTTTGTCCTATTAACGCGTCGGATTGTTTGTTTTATAAAGTTTCTATTTGAGTTTTTATCTGGCTTTAAGTCGCCCAATCCAGGTTGGATTCAGTGGCTTAAATGTCCTAAATTTCAGGATACATCATCAGCTGTGTACCTCAGGTTCATAGGGTGTTTCGGCCATTCAAAACAGGACACCCTCACCTGAGGCGGCCCTCCGGGGTGATCAGGTCCCAGAGTGTATCCCGTGACCAATTGTTTTTTATCTTCATTCTAAGAAGCTATTATTCGCCGTGCTATAGTTTTATTATTATTTATTTTTTAATTCCTGTGTTATTCCTGTTTTATTTTCTGTATATATTGTTGCTGAGAAAAGCAGTGATGACCTATGTCAAGTTATTATTATTAATTTATAATTGCTGCATGAACCGTTATTCCTGTGTTATAACGAGCTTTAAAACCGGTTTAATACAAATCTAACACTACATTGTCTATGTAGATAAAAACCCATACTCACCACTCCTCCAGGTAGACCGGTTGTTGACACCGTTAGGTTACTCCAGTCCACCAGGGGGAGCTAGAGACTCTGGTTGGCCAGCGTGATGAGGTAAGTCCCATCGTAGGTATGTCCCCTGGCCACCAGGGGGCGCGCTTCCTGTGTTCCATACAACGCACAACTACAGGAGGGAGGCATCAGTCTGAGGATCACCTCCAAATTTGCCATAGTCAATCCTTGCACTATCTTCCTCACTCATGGTGTAGTCGAGAAAATTTAATTGCGGTGGTAATTTATATGGAATATCATCCGTTTTCAATAAATATGTGACTAAATCCTGTTTCTTTGTTATTTTGGAACCTAATTCTTGTTGTTTAACCTCGTTTTAATGAGGTCACGGCCGAAAACGGCATTTGTGGGCGTGGCTTCGCCTTTTCAGACGTTTTCCTGTTTATCTTGGTCATTTTTAATTTTTTCCTGGATTATAATACCTTTTTGAAAAGGTCTCTACTGGGCGGATGTTTTGGGGGGGGTAAAGGGTGAGAGAGAGAGAGAGAGAAAGAGAGAGAGAGAGAAAAAGAGAGAGCCAGGGCCAGAGAGAGAGAGAGAGAGAGAAAAAAAGAGAGAGCCAGAGCCAGAGCCAGAGAGAGAGAGCCAGAGAGAGAGAGAGAGAGAGAGAGAGAGAGAGAGAGACAGACAGAGAGAGAGAGCCAGAGAGAGAGAGAGAGAGAGAGAGAGAGAGCCAGAGAGAGAGAGAGAGACACAGTGAACTGTGGAGGAAGACAGAGCTAGGGGAGCAAGCCTGGAGGGGCTTAAATCTCCCCCCGCCGGACCGGGCTGATGCTCTGCCCACCCCTACTCCCTTCACCGAAGTGAGGGAAGGACAGGAAGGAGAGAGAGAAAAAAAAGAAGGTGAGGATTTATTAATTATTTATTAAATTATTTTTAAATATTCTTCCCGAGATTTTGGAGAATGGATGGGTGATACTTGGGTGTTTCAGGAGAGCTCAACATCCGAAGGCTCTGGCGAAAGTGAGGTTTGGTTTGAATGAAATGCCGACGAATCCCCCCGCCTAGTCCAAAGACCCAGCAGTTAAATAATAATAATAATAATAATACATTTAATCTATAATGGGGGAAACGAAGGCAATGCACTGGCCGGCGCCCGTCTTTAAAGGTTCTCCCTGACCTGTATCACCCCCTTCCTTGTGAAGGTCTATACCTGAGTTAATCTCTTTGGTCCTCTTCTTTTTTTTCTTCAAAGTTTTTTCCTGGTTGGGGTTAGAGACCCTTAGGTGTGGGTTATGTTTCCCTCTTGGGGATATTAGGCGTTAATCCCACTATGGTTAGGTTAAGAATAACCTCTAGGTGTGGGATAGGTCTGGAGTGAGTATAATTTAATATATATAATTTAAAATAAGGTTAAGATTAGGTCCATATCCTCGGAGGTTGGGTTTAGGTGACCCTCTTCAAGTGTCACTAACCTGATACTAGTTTTTTGTCCTATTAACGCGTCGGATTGTTTGTTTTATAAAGTTTCTATTTGAGTTTTTATCTGGCTTTAAGTCGCCCAATCCAGGTTGGATTCAGTGGCTTAAATGTCCTAAATTTCAGGATACATCATCAGCTGTGTACCTCAGGTTCATAGGGTGTTTCGGCCATTCAAAACAGGACACCCTCACCTGAGGCGGCCCTCCGGGGTGATCAGGTCCCAGAGTGTATCCCGTGACCAATTGTTTTTTATCTTCATTCTAAGAAGCTATTATTCGCCGTGCTATAGTTTTATTATTATTTATTTTTTAATTCCTGTGTTATTCCTGTTTTATTTTCTGTATATATTGTTGCTGAGAAAAGCAGTGATGACCTATGTCAAGTTATTATTATTTATTTATAATTGCTGCATGAACCGTTATTCCTGTGTTATAACGAGCTTTAAAACCGGTTTAATACAAATCTAACACTACATTGTCTATGTAGATAAAAACCCATACTCACCACTCCTCCAGGTAGACCGGTTGTTGACACCGTTAGGTTACTCCAGTCCACCAGGGGGAGCTAGAGACTCTGGTTGGCCAGCGTGATGAGGTAAGTCCCATCGTAGGTATGTCCCCTGGCCACCAGGGGGCGCGCTTCCTGTGTTCCATACAACGCACAACTACAGGAGGGAGGCATCAGTCTGAGGATCACCTCCAAATTTGCCATAGTCAATCCTTGCACTATCTTCCTCACTCATGGTGTAGTCGAGAAAATTTAGGGTTAGGGTTAGGGTTAGGGTTAGGGTTAGGGTTAGGGTTAGGGTTTAGGGTTAGGGTTAGGGTTAGGTAAAGATTAAAACGTGGCATCCTGTGAGGATGCCACGAGGTGCACGGGCACACGAGGACCGGCTGGGTGTGTTCACTTTAAAAGCTTTACTAAAAAACCCCTTTACTAAAAAACATTTTGTGTTCTGGAACCACAGCTCTGGAGGGGAAAAGGAGAGAGAGAGAGATGTTAGGGCTCCCACAATCACTCTTATTAAAACATATTCTAAAAAAAATTTTATTCTAACTAAAAGCGAGACCGCGGGAGCCCCAGCTGTTAAAAATATGGCCTCTGTGCATCTTGTTTATTTTTAAAAAAAAGGTGTTTCTTTTTTAAAAAAACGGACACGCTAAAATTTTTCGTTGAGGCCATATGGATCTATTGTTTTTAGTAATCTCATCCACTTCCTCTCTCCAGTCCGTCGCTGAGCCGTGGTCCAGTTTGTATTGGACTCCAGGCCCAAGCTCTGGAGGTTGTGTGGGCCGTGGAGTTTAAAATGGGAGTATAAAATATTTGCTCCCTGTCCCCTTTCCATCATGTATTTGTGTTGTTTGATTCGAATTCTGATGGAATTTCTGGTTTCCCCGATGTACAGTCTGTGGCAGGCTCGACATCTAATGGCGTAAACGGCATTGATGGTACTTGGTCGGAGTGTCTGCCACAGACTGGAGCCCACCCCCCCGTACCTGTTAAAAATGTAAGGTAAGTGGATAAAATCAATCTCAGCCGAACGAAGCGCTTCCTTTCTGGACTCATCATTATTGAACGCAGAGTGCACTAAACTGTCTCTGAGGTTCTTGTTCCGCCTGTAAGCGGAGATCATACGGCACCCCCGTAGAGCATCGCAAGCGCTTCTCGCCCCCTCTAGGTTAGATTTTATTAACAATATTAGTGTATTAACACTTTGTGAATATGTTATTACTAGGGGGACGAGAGCTTGTTGGTTGTGGGGCGCCGGTGAGTTGTTGCTCCCTCTTTGGAAGGTGCCGTTGACCTCCGCTTTGATGCTCCTAAGGAAGCGCCTCGAGTATCCCCGCGGCCTCAGTGCACCGAAGAGAACTCCAGTCGCCTCCTCCACATCCTCGGGGTAAGTGCATATTCTTTTAAAACGGATCAGCTGAGACTTGATCAGACCTCTGTAGGTGTGCTTTGGATGATAACTGGATTTGTGTAAAAGCGCATGTCTGTCGGTTTCTTTAAAATGCACTTTTGTTGCCAGTTGCTTGCTGTTGTCCATGGATTCCCTAAAAAAAACCGGGGTGTCTAAGAACTCAATTGACCTAGATTGCAGGTTATATTTTAATTTTATTTTGTTGTGGTGCAAATTTAAGATGCTAAAAAAATTCTTGAAATCTGCTTCTGTTTTG
The DNA here is from genome assembly GCA_037951165.1 of Lophius americanus. NCBI lineage: Eukaryota > Metazoa > Chordata > Actinopteri > Lophiiformes > Lophiidae > Lophius > Lophius americanus. The sequence continues at coordinate 438,916 of JBBDHG010000428.1, forward strand.
TCCCACAGGCCAAAGATGTCGTCCAGGTAACGGACATACAACAGCGGTTTATCCTCACATTTGGCCAGAGCAGTCTCCTCCCACAGCGCCAGGTAGATGTCCGCATAAGAGGGGGAGTATTTCCTCCCCATCGCGCATCCACACATTTGGAGAAAATGTTTGCTGTCAAATTGAAAGTCATTTCTGGTCAGGAATTAAACCGATGGGGTGAATGGTTGAAATGAGGAGACCCCTGGGTGGATATGTAATGAGGTAATTGTTTCCACTAAGGATGGGGTTAAGAGGTGGCTTATTTGGTCTGGGAGATCGGATCGGCACAGGTGAAGTCGTATATTTTGGTATTTGGAGTGGGGTTTGGGTCTGCGTGGCACAGGCGAGGTTAGGTAAAGATTAAAACGTGGCATCCTGTGAGGATGCCACGAGGTGCACGGGCACACGAGGACCGGCTGGGTGTGTTCACTTTAAAAGCTTTACTAAAAAACCCCTTTACTAAAAAACATTTTGTGTTCTGGAACCACAGCTCTGGAGGGGAAAAGGAGAGAGAGAGAGATGTTAGGGCTCCCACAATCACTCTTATTAAAACATATTCTAAAAAAAATTTTATTCTAACTAAAAGCGAGACCGCGGGAGCCCCAGCTGTTAAAAATATGGCCTCTGTGCATCTTGTTTATTTTTAAAAAAAAGGTGTTTCTTTTTTAAAAAAACGGACACGCTAAAATTTTTCGTTGAGGCCATATGGATCTATTGTTTTTAGTAATCTCATCCACTTCCTCTCTCCAGTCCGTCGCTGAGCCGTGGTCCAGTTTGTATTGGACTCCAGGCCCAAGCTCTGGAGGTTGTGTGGGCCGTGGAGTTTAAAATGGGAGTATAAAATATTTGCTCCCTGTCCCCTTTCCATCATGTATTTGTGTTGTTTGATTCGAATTCTGATGGAATTTCTGGTTTCCCCGATGTACAGTCTGTGGCAGGCTCGACATCTAATGGCGTAAACGGCATTGATGGTACTTGGTCGGAGTGTCTGCCACAGACTGGAGCCCACCCCCCCGTACCTGTTAAAAATGTAAGGTAAGTGGATAAAATCAATCTCAGCCGAACGAAGCGCTTCCTTTCTGGACTCATCATTATTGAACGCAGAGTGCACTAAACTGTCTCTGAGGTTCTTGTTCCGCCTGTAAGCGGAGATCATACGGCACCCCCGTAGAGCATCGCAAGCGCTTCTCGCCCCCTCTAGGTTAGATTTTATTAACAATATTAGTGTATTAACACTTTGTGAATATGTTATTACTAGGGGGACGAGAGCTTGTTGGTTGTGGGGCGCCGGTGAGTTGTTGCTCCCTCTTTGGAAGGTGCCGTTGACCTCCGCTTTGATGCTCCTAAGGAAGCGCCTCGAGTATCCCCGCGGCCTCAGTGCACCGAAGAGAACTCCAGTCGCCTCCTCCACATCCTCGGGGTAAGTGCATATTCTTTTAAAACGGATCAGCTGAGACTTGATCAGACCTCTGTAGGTGTGCTTTGGATGATAACTGGATTTGTGTAAAAGCGCATGTCTGTCGGTTTCTTTAAAATGCACTTTTGTTGCCAGTTGCTTGCTGTTGTCCATGGATTCCCTAAAAAAAACCCGGGTGTCTAAGAACTCAATTGACCTAGATTGCAGGTTATATTTTAATTTTATTTTGTTGTGGTGCAAATTTAAGATGCTAAAAAAATTCTTGAAATCTGCTTCTGTTTTGTCCCACAGGCCAAAGATGTCGTCCAGGTAACGGACATACAACAGCGGTTTATCCTCACATTTGGCCAGAGCAGTCTCCTCCCACAGCGCCAGGTAGATGTCCGCATAAGAGGGGGAGTATTTCCTCCCCATCGCGCATCCACACATTTGGAGAAAATGTTTGCTGTCAAATTGAAAGTCATTTCTGGTCAGGAATTAAACCGATGGGGTGAATGGTTGAAATGAGGAGACCCCTGGGTGGATATGTAATGAGGTAATTGTTTCCACTAAGGATGGGGTTAAGAGGTGGCTTATTTGGTCTGGGAGATCGGATCGGCACAGGTGAAGTCGTATATTTTGGTATTTGGAGTGGGGTTTGGGTCTGCGTGGCACAGGCGAGGTTAGGTAAAGATTAAAACGTGGCATCCTGTGAGGATGCCACGAGGTGCACGGGCACACGAGGACCGGCTGGGTGTGTTCACTTTAAAAGCTTTACTAAAAAACCCCTTTACTAAAAAACATTTTGTGTTCTGGAACCACAGCTCTGGAGGGGAAAAGGAGAGAGAGAGAGATGTTAGGGCTCCCACAATCACTCTTATTAAAACATATTCTAAAAAAAATTTTATTCTAACTAAAAGCGAGACCGCGGGAGCCCCAGCTGTTAAAAATATGGCCTCTGTGCATCTTGTTTATTTTTAAAAAAAAGGTGTTTCTTTTTTAAAAAAACGGACACGCTAAAATTTTTCGTTGAGGCCATATGGATCTATTGTTTTTAGTAATCTCATCCACTTCCTCTCTCCAGTCCGTCGCTGAGCCGTGGTCCAGTTTGTATTGGACTCCAGGCCCAAGCTCTGGAGGTTGTGTGGGCCGTGGAGTTTAAAATGGGAGTATAAAATATTTGTTCCCTGTCCCCTTTCCATCATGTATTTGTGTTGTTTGATTCGAATTCTGATGGAATTTCTGGTTTCCCCGATGTACAGTCTGTGGCAGGCTCGACATCTAATGGCGTAAACGGCATTGATGGTACTTGGTCGGAGTGTCTGCCACAGACTGGAGCCCACCCCCCCGTACCTGTTAAAAATGTAAGGTAAGTGGATAAAATCAATCTCAGCCGAACGAAGCGCTTCCTTTCTGGACTCATCATTATTGAACGCAGAGTGCACTAAACTGTCTCTGAGGTTCTTGTTCCGCCTGTAAGCGGAGATCATACGGCACCCCCGTAGAGCATCGCAAGCGCTTCTCGCCCCCTCTAGGTTAGATTTTATTAACAATATTAGTGTATTAACACTTTGTGAATATGTTATTACTAGGGGGACGAGAGCTTGTTGGTTGTGGGGCGCCGGTGAGTTGTTGCTCCCTCTTTGGAAGGTGCCGTTGACCTCCGCTTTGATGCTCCTAAGGAAGCGCCTCGAGTATCCCCGCGGCCTCAGTGCACCGAAGAGAACTCCAGTCGCCTCCTCCACATCCTCGGGGTAAGTGCATATTCTTTTAAAACGGATCAGCTGAGACTTGATCAGACCTCTGTAGGTGTGCTTTGGATGATAACTGGATTTGTGTAAAAGCGCATGTCTGTCGGTTTCTTTAAAATGCACTTTTGTTGCCAGTTGCTTGCTGTTGTCCATGGATTCCCTAAAAAAAACCCGGGTGTCTAAGAACTCAATTGACCTAGATTGCAGGTTATATTTTAATTTTATTTTGTTGTGGTGCAAATTTAAGATGCTAAAAAAATTCTTGAAATCTGCTTCTGTTTTGTCCCACAGGCCAAAGATGTCGTCCAGGTAACGGACATACAACAGCGGTTTATCCTCACATTTGGCCAGAGCAGTCTCCTCCCACAGCGCCAGGTAGATGTCCGCATAAGAGGGGGAGTATTTCCTCCCCATCGCGCATCCACACATTTGGAGAAAATGTTTGCTGTCAAATTGAAAGTCATTTCTGGTCAGGGTAAGTTCTAGTAGTTGTAGTAGTTCGTTGTCAGGTCTTGAAGGGTCTGGGTATTTCCGGAAGGTGTGTTTGATGGCGGCAAGTCCGAGTGGGGTTTCAATGTTGGTGTATAGGGAGTCAATGTCTATTGTGAAGAGGAGGGTGTGTCTGGGTACTGTCCACTGTTTGATTTTATTGACAAAGGTGTATGTGTCCTTAATATAGCTAGGGTGTCGGTTGGATAGTGGGTTGAGGTAATAGTCAATGTATTCAGCTATGCGGTATGTTTCTGATCCGCAGTCGCTTACTATTGGTCTGCCGACCGGAACTACAGCAGGGACCGTCCATGTGTCAGGCGGCTTGTGGATCTTCGGGAGCAGGTAGAAGAGGCGAGGTCTGGGTTCATCCGGGCCGTCCAGGTAAGTTCTCTGTTTAGCATTTATATATTTGTTTTTGTATAGTGTCTGTACTATGTGTCTGATTAGTGTTTGTGTTTCTATCTGCATGGATTGTGTGAGTGGTTTGTAATATGTCTTATTGTTTAGCTGTCTGTTTACTTCAAGTATGTAGTTGTTTCTATCCTGTATAACTATTTGTCCCCCTTTGTCTGCGGGTTTGATTATGATGTTTTTGTTTGTTCCTAGTGATTTCAGAGTTTGTTTTTGTTCCTGGGATATATTTTGTTTTCTGTCCAGAAGGGGGCGCCAACGGGTGAGTGCTTGTAAATTTGAGTGTATTAACTGGTTTAATTGTAAAGAAATGGTGTCTGAGTGGGGTTCCCATCTGGACGGTCCGGTGAAGGGAAGAGGCTCTCGCCTCTCCGCTGCCCCAAAGTGGTCCAAGAGTTTAAGCCTCCTGTGGAAGTTGTGGAGGTCCCTCCTGAGCTCCGGCCTGGTTGGAGGGTCTGGAGTAGGGATGAATGTCAGTCCTTTCTCAAGTAAGTCCTGTTGCGAAGGGGTGAGGGAGAAGGTGGAACAGAGGTTTGTGATATTGGATGAGTGGGGAGTTGCAGTGAGACAGTTCTCCCCACTCACAAGTTTAACTGCTGTTTCCAATAGTTGAAGATGGTCGTCGCTGTCTGTTTGGTCCAGTCTGCTCTGTCTTTAGTTGTCGTCTGGAAAAGGAGTGAGTTGATTTCTGGTAGGTAATTACATTTTGTCATTATTGTGTTGTTAAGTCTAGTGATGAGGTCCTGTTTCTTTTTGTCCAGTCTGGTTGAGTAGTTAATGATGGGGATGTAAAGGGTGGCGTTGGGAAAGGTGGTTTTGGCTGTCCTCATGGTCTGCTGTAATTGTTTGGTGGTCGTGGTCGGTTCTTGTTCCTGCAGGCAGTTGTTGAGTCCTGCTGAAACAATAACCTGTCTGACGTCCGGGTGTGGAGTGAGTTTTTTCAGTATCGTATGGAAATGATGGAAAGTCGCTCCGGGGAAACTGTCTACTTGGATCTGTGGGTCGGTGAAGGGTGGAATGCGCGATAGGTTGGCATCCCCCAAGAACAGGATGTGTTTGTTGACTTGTAGTGACCAGTCTTGTATTTTGCGGAAGGTATAGGGGTGGAAGTGGGGTTCCGGTCGACCTGTGGAACCGGGGGCTGCTGCTAGGTCACCACTATAGTTAGAAGTGGAGGATTCAGATGGTTTGGATGGTGTATGCATTACGCTTCTCATCACTTGATCCATCATCATGATGTTATCCTCCACTTCAGTAGATTTGTTTGTGGTGCTGATTGAATTAGCATGCCGCCCCGGCTCCATCTGCTGGTCGAACGGAGGGGTACCTGGAGGGGGGGAGGATGAGATGGAGTTACTACAAGGGAGAGCAACATTACTAAAAACCGTTTGCTGTATTGCTATGGAGGTGGTATCCGTTGGGGTGTTGGGTGGATGGTCCGGGCTGTCAGGAAGGCGGTGAAGCATAACTCTGACCTGGCGCCGCGGGTTACGCTTAGGAAGATGGATTGGAGACTGCTGGGTGGGACTGGTGATTTTTACCACCGCTGCATCCTGTTCCGTCACCTGAATGGACAAAGGGGAGCACGAGGGTTTTTCCCTCGGTCCAGCTGTGTGGCCTATAGGGGGAAAGTCAACAGGGGAGACCCGAGGAGGGGGAGCAACCTCCTCCAGTTCAGGGCCTAGGGTTAGGAGGACCCTCAGTGTTTTGATGGAGGAGGACGTTAACCTCTTCTGGTACCTCGCTCTCCCCCACTGGAGCGCTTTGTCAAATGCTGCCGGGTTAAAATCGGGTAGGTTCTCCAGCTCGGCAGCAATCACCCGGTCGTAATGTTCTCTCAGTATGATCATATTGTGATGCATCCATTGGTTGGTATTGTCGCGGACCTTGTCCGCTGTTATGGAGTTGGGTGAGGAGGGTTTGATGAACGAGGTGAGTTTATTCACCTTCCTCATCATCCCCTGTGGGTAAGTGCCTTGGTTGAATGTGTTATTTAGTATTTCTGAGTGATGGGTAGCCTGCAATAATTTAAAATATCTTTTTGTATGTAGGTGGGTGTCTGCTTGGCATTGAAAAGGTAGGTTATTGGTTTTGGGGTGAGGAGGGGAGGGATGATGGTAAGTATCCCCTCCCAACTCCTCCCCTGAGAGAGGTGTGAACCGGTTGTGTAGAGAGATTGACATGGTGATTGCTGCGGAGACTGGAGCACCTGACAGGGTCCAATCAAAAAACAGCTGATATTTAGAATTATTTCCAGTTGGCCTAAAAACCACTAATGGGATAAAAAATAAACCATAAAAGAAATAAAAATGATTGTTTTTTTAAAAAAAATATTTTTTGTTTTTTTTAAAAAAATATTTTTTTAAAAAAAAGCATAGCAATAAAATTAGTTTTCAAATGACAATCTTAAAATTTGTATCAAGCTAAAAAGGAACTAAAAGGAAATTTAATATGTTTTAAAAGATCCGGTGGATTTCTAAAAGAGTATACATTTCAAATAATCCACAAAACCTTTTACTAAAACAAATCTTGTAAGGCCTAATCTGAAAACATTAAGGGTTAGGGTAAAAGTTTTAAAAGAAATGCAGCAGTGTCAAGGATGGGAGAAGGGATGAGTTCTCTGTAATAAAATAAATAAATAAATAAATAATTGGTTCCTGGTTAACCACAATCAAAGCAAGTTAAAAACAAGGGATAAGATGAGGGATAAGAGGGTTAAAAAACACTCAGCTTTCTGTGCGCTGTTCCGGTAAAAGCCTAATAAAAAGCATGCTAAAAAGGCATAATGCTTAAAATACACAGTTGGATAAACAATTTCAAAACTTACAGGTTTAAAATGAGGCCTGTGGGTGAAACAGGCCTCCTCTCCTAGGAGAGGGAAGATGGGAGAAGATGGCCTTTTTGGGCCTTGTCCTCCCTCTGGCCCTACCCAGTGTCTTAAAATGTTCTGTTCACCAAAGGGTTGACAGGTGGGTTTAGTGGTGAGCAGATTTTAGTTCCTCTTCCGTGTGCACACGCTTCTTTCCTTATGGATGGTTCTACTCACCACCTTCCAGCACCTGCTGTAGGCCTCTGTGTGTGTTTGTCCCAGAATGATGGTAGTCCTTCCTTCCTTGGAGAATGTTTGTTGCTAAAACCTGTTATTAAAAAATGGCATCCAACCATAAATTATAAAAAAACTCTTTCTAAAAAAACTTTAAAACTTGTTTAAAAGGCATACTCTTATGCTTTCAGCTTCACAGGTGAGTATTTAAAAGGTTTAAAAAGCGGAGAGGGTCTCAACGTTTCGCCATCACTGGCTTCATCAGGAGTATAGGGTTAGGGGTTAGGGTTAGGGTTAGGGTTAGGGTTAGGGTTAGGTAAAGATTAAAACGTGGCATCCTGTGAGGATGCCACGAGGTGCACGGGCACACGAGGACCGGCTGGGTGTGTTCACTTTAAAAGCTTTACTAAAAAACCCCTTTACTAAAAAACATTTTGTGTTCTGGAACCACAGCTCTGGAGGGGAAAAGGAGAGAGAGAGAGATGTTAGGGCTCCCACAATCACTCTTATTAAAACATATTCTAAAAAAAATTTTATTCTAAAAAATGGAGAAGGTGGGTAAGCGGCGAGGAGATCACTCTCTATTCATTTCTTTAAATGCCTATGGCCCCCTACACATGGACCCCACTACATATACATATATATATATATCTATATATATATACATATATATACATATATACACATATACATACACATGGAGACAGACCCACACACACATATATACATATTTACATATAAAACTATGAATAAATAAAACATTTAAAACAAGGAAATTAAGACACCACACACTTAAAATTAATATAAATTAAGATAACACACATAATTAAAATTAAATTAGAATTAAGTATAAAACAAGTATAAATTAAGACCACACACACTCTTTTAAAATTCATAAAATATTAAAATCATTAAATAAAATAAATATTATAAATATTAACTTAAGGGGAGTGGGTCCCGTGCAAGGGGCTTTGCCCACAGCTTACCCCCAGTGCTCCAGTGTGTGACCTAGGATCCAAGGGCCTCCCCTGTTTGAGGCGATGCTCTCCAGAGGGGCACCCCCTCCCTACCTCCCCCATGTGGGAGAGGCAAAGTGACCAGTTTCATGTCATTTGCCCTGTCCTATTAAAGTGCTTGAATAAGTGCTTAAAAACATGCAATTAAATTTATAACATAAAAACAACATTCCATAAAAGATGGATAGATAAAAACATGCATAAAAATGATTTCATTTGGATTATAGGACAGGGAAAAGAGGACAGTGTGTATGGCACTTCTCTCTCTTTTTTTGTGGGTTGGTTAGGGAGAGGGAGAGTAAGGGGCAAGTCCCCCGAGGGAGGCCGGTTAGCTCCTAAAAAAATCTTACTAAAAGCGAGACCGCGGGAGCCCCAGCTGTTAAAAATATGGCCTCTGTGCATCTTGTTTATTTTTAAAAAAAAGGTGTTTCTTTTTTAAAAAAACGGACACGCTAAAATTTTTCGTTGAGGCCATATGGATCTATTGTTTTTAGTAATCTCATCCACTTCCTCTCTCCAGTCCGTCGCTGAGCCGTGGTCCAGTTTGTATTGGACTCCAGGCCCAAGCTCTGGAGGTTGTGTGGGCCGTGGAGTTTAAAATGGGAGTATAAAATATTTGTTCCCTGTCCCCTTTCCATCATGTATTTGTGTTGTTTGATTCGAATTCTGATGGAATTTCTGGTTTCCCCGATGTACAGTCTGTGGCAGGCTCGACATCTAATGGCGTAAACGGCATTGATGGTACTTGGTCGGAGTGTCTGCCACAGACTGGAGCCCACCCCCCCGTACCTGTTAAAAATGTAAGGTAAGTGGATAAAATCAATCTCAGCCGAACGAAGCGCTTCCTTTCTGGACTCATCATTATTGAACGCAGAGTGCACTAAACTGTCTCTGAGGTTCTTGTTCCGCCTGTAAGCGGAGATCATACGGCACCCCCGTAGAGCATCGCAAGCGCTTCTCGCCCCCTCTAGGTTAGATTTTATTAATGATATTAGTGTATTAACACTTTGTGAATATGTTATTACTAGGGGGACGAGAGCTTGTTGGTTGTGGGGCGCCGGTGAGTTGTTGCTCCCTCTTTGGAAGGTGCCGTTGACCTCCGCTTTGATGCTCCTAAGGAAGCGCCTCGAGTATCCCCGCGGCCTCAGTGCACCGAAGAGAACTCCAGTCGCCTCCTCCACATCCTCGGGGTAAGTGCATATTCTTTTAAAACGGATCAGCTGAGACTTGATCAGACCTCTGTAGGTGTGCTTTGGATGATAACTGGATTTGTGTAAAAGCGCATGTCTGTCGGTTTCTTTAAAATGCACTTTTGTTGCCAGTTGCTTGCTGTTGTCCATGGATTCCCTAAAAAAAACCCGGGTGTCTAAGAACTCAATTGACCTAGATTGCAGGTTATATTTTAATTTTATTTTGTTGTGGTGCAAATTTAAGATGCTAAAGAAATTCTTGAAATCTGCTTCTGTTTTGTCCCACAGGCCAAAGATGTCGTCCAGGTAACGGACATACAACAGCGGTTTATCCTCACATTTGGCCAGAGCAGTCTCCTCCCACAGCGCCAGGTAGATGTCCGCATAAGAGGGGGAGTATTTCCTCCCCATCGCGCATCCACACATTTGGAGAAAATGTTTGCTGTCAAATTGAAAGTCATTTCTGGTCAGGGTAAGTTCTAGTAGTTGTAGTAGTTCGTTGTCAGGTCTTGAAGGGTCTGGGTATTTCCGGAAGGTGTGTTTGATGGCGGCAAGTCCGAGTGGGGTTTCAATGTTGGTGTATAGGGAGTCAATGTCTATTGTGAAGAGGAGGGTGTGTCTGGGTACTGTCCACTGTTTGATTTTATTGACAAAGGTGTATGTGTCCTTAATATAGCTAGGGTGTCGGTTGGATAGTGGGTTGAGGTAATAGTCAATGTATTCAGCTATGCGGTATGTTTCTGATCCGCAGTCGCTTACTATTGGTCTGCCGACCGGAACTACAGCAGGGACCGTCCACGTGTCAGGTGGCTTGTGGATCTTCGGGAGCAGGTAGAAGAGGCGAGGTCTGGGTTCATCCGGGCCGTCCAGGTAAGTTCTCTGTTTAGCATTTATATATTTGTTTTTGTATAGTGTCTGTACTATGTGTCTGATTAGTGTTTGTGTTTCTATCTGCATGGATTGTGTGAGTGGTTTGTAATATGTCTTATTGTTTAGCTGTCTGTTTACTTCAAGTATGTAGTTGTTTCTATCCTGTATAACTATTTGTCCCCCTTTGTCTGCGGGTTTGATTATGATGTTTTTGTTTGTTCCTAGTGATTTCAGAATTTGTTTTTGTTCCTGGGATATATTTTGTTTTCTGTCCAGAAGGGGGCGCCAACGGGTGAGTGCTTGTAAATTTGAGTGTATTAACTGGTTTAATTGTAAAGAAATGGTGTCTGAGTGGGGTTCCCATCTGGACGGTCCGGTGAAGGGAAGAGGCTCTCGCCTCTCCGCTGCCCCAAAGTGGTCCAAGAGTTTAAGCCTCCTGTGGAAGTTGTGGAGGTCCCTCCTGAGCTCCGGCCTGGTTGGAGGGTCTGGAGTGGGGATGAATGTCAGTCCTTTCTCAAGTAAGTCCTGTTGCGAAGGGGTGAGGGAGAAGGTGGAACAGAGGTTTGTGATATTGGATGAGTGGGGAGTTGCAGTGAGACAGTTCTCCCCACTCACAAGTTTAACTGCTGTTTCCAATAGTTGAAGATGGTCGTCGCTGTCTGTTTGGTCCAGTCTGCTCTGTCTTTAGTTGTCGTCTGGAAAAGGAGTGAGTTGATTTCTGGTAGGTAATTACATTTTGTCATTATTGTGTTGTTAAGTCTAGTGATGAGGTCCTGTTTCTTTTTGTCCAGTCTGGTTGAGTAGTTAATGATGGGGATGTAAAGGGTGGCGTTGGGAAAGGTGGTTTTGGCTGTCCTCATGGTCTGCTGTAATTGTTTGGTGGTCGTGGTCGGTTCTTGTTCCTGCAGGCAGTTGTTGAGTCCTGCTGAAACAATAACCTGTCTGACGTCCGGGTGTGGAGTGAGTTTTTTCAGTATCGTATGGAAATGATGGAAAGTCGCTCCGGGGAAACTGTCTACTTGGATCTGTGGGTCGGTGAAGGGTGGAATGCGCGATAGGTTGGCATCCCCCAAGAACAGGATGTGTTTGTTGACTTGTAGTGACCAGTCTTGTATTTTGCGGAAGGTATAGGGGTGGAAGTGGGGTTCCGGTCGACCTGTGGAAACGGGGGCTGCTGCTAGGTCACCGCTATAGTTAGAAGTGGAGGATTCAGATGGTTTGGATGGTGTATGCATTACGCTTCTCATCACTTGATCCATCATCATGATGTTATCCTCCACTTCAGTAGATTTGTTTGTGGTGCTGATTGAATTAGCATGCCGCCCCGGCTCCATCTGCTGGTCGAACGGAGGGGTACCTGGAGGGGGGGAGGATGAGATGGAGTTACTACAAGGGAGAGCAACATTACTAAAAACCGTTTGCTGTATTGCTATGGGGGTGGTATCCGTTGGGGTGTTGGGTGGATGGTCCGGGCTGTCAGGAAGGCGGTGAAGCATAACTCTGACCTGGCGCCGCGGGTTACGCTTAGGAAGAGGGATTGGAGACTGCTGGGTGGGACTGGTGATTTTTACCACCGCTGCATCCTGTTCCGTCACCTGAATGGACAAAGGGGAGCCCGAGGGTTTTTCCCTCGGTCCAGCTGTGTGGCCTATAGGGGGAAAGTCAACAGGGGAGACCCGAGGAGGGGGAGCAACCTCCTCCAGTTCAGGGCCTAGGGTTAGGAGGTCCCTCAGTGTTTTGATGGAGGAGGACGTTAACCTCTTCTGGTACCTCGCTCTCCCCCACTGGAGCGCTTTGTCAAATGCTGCCGGGTTAAAATCGGGTAGGTTCTCCAGCTCGGCAGCAATCACCCGGTCGTAATGTTCTCTCAGTATGATCATATTGTGATGCATCCATTGGTTGGTATTGTCGCGGACCTTGTCCGCTGTTATGGAGTTGGGTGAGGAGGGTTTGATGAACGAGGTGAGTTTATTCACCTTCCTCATCATCCCCTGTGGGTAAGTGCCTTGGTTGAATGTGTTATTTAGTATTTCTGAGTGATGGGTAGCCTGCAATAATTTAAAATATCTTTTTGTATGTAGGTGGGTGTCTGCTTGGCATTGAAAAGGTAGGTTATTGGTTTTGGGGTGAGGAGGGGAGGGATGATGGTAAGTATCCCCTCCCAACTCCTCCCCTGAGAGAGGTGTGAACCGGTTGTGTAGAGAGATTGACATGGTGATTGCTGCGGAGACTGGAGCACCTGACAGGGTCCAATCAAAAAACAGCTGATATTTAGAATTATTTCCAGTTGGCCTAAAAACCACTAATGGGATAAAAAATAAACCATAAAAGAAATAAAAATGATTGTTTTTTTAAAAAAATATTTTTTGTTTTTTTAAAAAAAATATTTTTTTAAAAAAAAGCATAGCAATAAAATTAGTTTTCAAATGACAATCTTAAAATTTGTATCAAGCTAAAAAGGAACTAAAAGGAAATTTAATATGTTTTAAAAGATCCGGTGGATTTCTAAAAGAGTATACATTTCAAATAATCCACAAAACCTTTTACTAAAACAAATCTTGTAAGGCCAAATCTGAAAACATTAAGGGTTAGGGTAAAAGTTTTAAAAGAAATGCAGCAGTGTCAAGGATGGGAGAAGGGATGAGTTCTCTGTAATAAAATAAATAAATAAATAAATAATTGGTTCCTGGTTAACCACAATCAAAGCAAGTTAAAAACAAGGGATAAGATGAGGGATAAGAGGGTTAAAAAACACTCAGCTTTCTGTGCGCTGTTCCGGTAAAAGCCTAATAAAAAGCATGCTAAAAAGGCATAATGCTTAAAATACACAGTTGGATAAACAATTTCAAAACTTACAGGTTTAAAATGAGGCCTGTGGGTGAAACAGGCCTCCTCTCCTAGGAGAGGGAAGATGGGAGAAGATGGCCTTTTTGGGCCTTGTCCTCCCTCTGGACCTACCCAGTGTCTTAAAATGTTCTGTTCACCAAAGGGTTGACAGGTGGGTTTAGTGGTGAGCAGATTTTAGTTCCTCTTCCGTGTGCACACGCTTCTTTCCTTATGGATGGTTCTACTCACCACCTTCCAGCACCTGCTGTAGGCCTCTGTGTGTGTTTGTCCCAGAATGATGGTAGTCCTTCCTTCCTTGGAGAATGTTTGTTGCTAAAACCTGTTATTAAAAAATGGCATCCAACCATAAATTATAAAAAAACTCTTTCTAAAAAAACTTTAAAACTTGTTTAAAAGGCATACTCTTATGCTTTCAGCTTCACAGGTGAGTATTTAAAAGGTTTAAAAAGCGGAGAGGGTCTCAACGTTTCGCCATCACTGGCTTCATCAGGAGTATGGGTGGGGCTGCCTCGGGCCTTGGAAATATGGATTCTCGGTCGGAGGCGGAGCCTGACCTGGCACCAGTTGATTGGTCCATGGGGGATCTAGGTCTGTCGCTATGTTCCTCCCAGGTCTGTCTTACAGGTGTCAGTTCCTTTTCACTTTGCGAGGCAACCCCCAGACCCAGGGGTAGGAGAAGAGTGGGGAAGGGGGGATCCCTCTTGGTAAATGTTCTAAAAGAATGAAGTTACCAGAAACCGTTTCATAACATGTACAATAAAAACAATAAAGAAAAAAATATTATCAATAAAAACCAGGAACCAAGAAAAATAAGAAAAGGGGGAAATGACAGAATAAAAATATGGTTGTCTTTGGAGTCTGTCTTTTTGTTTCCATTCCTTTCTGTACACACAAGTATATCCATAAGCCCATACACATACATATACACACACATATACAACATATATCCATATATATATACATATATATATATATACCCATACATACACATGAATACACACACATATATATACATACATCCCCATGTACACATCCACATATATCCACTCTCGCATTCCGACCATAACCCACCTGTGTATTCACCCCTAAGGAGTAGATAGGGGTGAGGTGGTTGGGGTTAGGTTCCAGTTTCTGGAGAGGTTAAGGTGGGGATAAAGTACATGGTCGGGCACCTGATAAGGTAAGTGGTTGAGATCAGGATTTATATATGGGTGGGTCCGTGGTGGCGTGGATGGTTGAGGTAAGGATAATTAAACCGATGGGGTGAATGGTTGAAATGAGGAGACCCCTGGGTGGATATGTAATGAGGTAATTGTTTCCACTAAGGATGGGGTTAAGAGGTGGCTTATTTGGTCTGGGAGATCGGATAGGCACAGGTGAAGTCGTATGTTTTGGTATTTGGAGTGGGGTTTGGGTCTGCGTGGCACAGGCGAGGTTAGGTAAAGATTAAAACGTGGCATCCTGTGAGGATGCCACGAGGTGCACGGGCACACGAGGACCGGCTGGGTGTGTTCACTTTAAAAGCTTTACTAAAAAACCCCTTTACTAAAAAACATTTTGTGTTCTGGAACCACAGCTCTGGAGGGGAAAAGGAGAGAGAGAGAGATGTTAGGGCTCCCACAATCACTCTTATTAAAACATATTCTAAAAAAAATTTTTATTCTAAAAAATGGAGAAGGTGGGTAAGCGGCGAGGAGATCACTCTCTATTCATTTCTTTAAATGCCTATGGCCCCCTACACATGGACCCCACTACATATACATATATATATATATCTATATATATATACATATATATACATATATACACATATACATACACATGGAGACAGACCCACACACACATATATACATATTTACATATAAAACTATGAATAAATAAAACATTTAAAACAAGGAAATTAAGACACCACACACTTAAAATTAATATAAATTAAGATAACACACATAATTAAAATTAAATTAGAATTAAGTATAAAACAAGTATAAATTAAGACCACACACACTCTTTTAAAATTCATAAAATATTAAAATCATTAAATAAAATAAATATTATAAATATTAACTTAAGGGGAGTGGGTCCCGTGCAAGGGGCTTTGCCCACCGCTTACCCCCAGTGCTCCAGTGTGTGACCTAGGATCCAAGGGCCTCCCCTGTTTGAGGCGATGCTCTCCAGAGGGGCACCCCCTCCCTACCTCCCCCATGTGGGAGAGGCAAAGTGACCAGTTTCATGTCATTTGCCCTGTCCTATTAAAGTGCTTGAATAAGTGCTTAAAAACATGCAATTAAATTTATAACATAAAAACAACATTCCATAAAAGATGGATAGATAAAAACATGCATAAAAATGATTTCATTTGGATTATAGGACAGGGAAAAGAGGACAGTGTGTATGGCACTTCTCTCTCTTTTTTTGTGGGTTGGTTAGGGAGAGGGAGAGTAAGGGGCAAGTCCCCCGAGGGAGGCCGGTTAGCTCCTAAAAAAACCTTACTAAAAGCGAGACCGCGGGAGCCCCAGCTGTTAAAAATATGGCCTCTGTGCATCTTGTTTATTTTTAAAAAAAGTGTTTCTTTTTTAAAAAAACGGACACGCTAAAATTTTTCGTTGAGGCCATATGGATCTATTGTTTTTAGTAATCTCATCCACTTCCTCTCTCCAGTCCGTCGCTGAGCCGTGGTCCAGTTTGTATTGGACTCCAGGCCCAAGCTCTGGAGGTTGTGTGGGCCGTGGAGTTTAAAATGGGAGTATAAAATATTTGTTCCCTGTCCCCTTTCCATCATGTATTTGTGTTGTTTGATTCGAATTCTGATGGAATTTCTGGTTTCCCCGATGTACAGTCTGTGGCAGGCTCGACATCTAATGGCGTAAACGGCATTGATGGTACTTGGTCGGAGTGTCTGCCACAGACTGGAGCCCACCCCCCCGTACCTGTTAAAAATGTAAGGTAAGTGGATAAAATCAATCTCAGCCGAACGAAGCGCTTCCTTTCTGGACTCATCATTATTGAACGCAGAGTGCACTAAACTGTCTCTGAGGTTCTTGTTCCGCCTGTAAGCGGAGATCATACGGCACCCCCGTAGAGCATCACAAGCGCTTCTCGCCCCCTCTAGGTTAGATTTTATTAATGATATTAGTGTATTAACACTTTGTGAATATGTTATTACTAGGGGGACGAGAGCTTGTTGGTTGTGGGGCGCCGGTGAGTTGTTGCTCCCTCTTTGGAAGGTGCCGTTGACCTCCGCTTTGATGCTCCTAAGGAAGCGCCTCGAGTATCCCCGCGGCCTCAGTGCACCGAAGAGAACTCCAGTCGCCTCCTCCACATCCTCTGGGTAAGTGCATATTCTTTTAAAACGGATCAGCTGAGACTTGATCAGACCTCTGTAGGTGTGCTTTGGATGATAACTGGATTTGTGTAAAAGCGCATGTCTGTCGGTTTCTTTAAAATGCACTTTTGTTGCCAGTTGCTTGCTGTTGTCCATGGATTCCCTAAAAAAAACCCGGGTGTCTAAGAACTCAATTGACCTAGATTGCAGGTTATATTTTAATTTTATTTTGTTGTGGTGCAAATTTAAGATGCTAAAGAAATTCTTGAAATCTGCTTCTGTTTTGTCCCACAGGCCAAAGATGTCGTCCAGGTAACGGACATACAACAGCGGTTTATCCTCACATTTGGCCAGAGCAGTCTCCTCCCACAGCGCCAGGTAGATGTCCGCATAAGAGGGGGAGTATTTCCTCCCCATCGCGCATCCACACATTTGGAGAAAATGTTTGCTGTCAAATTGAAAGTCATTTCTGGTCAGGGTAAGTTCTAGTAGTTGTAGTAGTTCGTTGTCAGGTCTTGAAGGGTCTGGGTATTTCCGGAAGGTGTGTTTGATGGCGGCAAGTCCGAGTGGGGTTTCAATGTTGGTGTATAGGGTTAGGGTTAGGGTTAGGGTTAGGGTTAGGGTTAGGGTTAGGGTTAGGGTTAGGGGTTAGGGTTAGGGTTAGGGTTAGGGTTAGGGTTAGGGTTAGGGTTAGGGTTAGGGTTAGTAGGGTTAGTAGGGTTAGGGTTAGGGTTAGGGTTAGGGTTAGGGTTAGGGTTAGGGTTAGGGTTAGGGTTAGGGTTAGGGTTAGGGTTAGGGTTAGGTTAGGGTTAGGGTTAGGGTTAGGGTTAGGGTTAGGGTTAGGGTTAGGGTTAGGGTTAGGGTTAGGGTTAGGGTTAGGGTTAGGGTTAGGGTTAGGGTTAGGGTTAGGGTTAGGGTTAGGGTTAGGGTTAGGGTTAGGGTTAGGGTTAGGGTTAGGGTTAGGGTTAGGGTTAGGGTTAGGGTTAGGGGTTAGGGTTAGGGTTAGGGTTAGGGTTAGGGTTAGGGTTAGGGTTAGGGGGTTAGGGTTAGGGTTAGGGTTAGGGTTAGGGTTAGGGTTAGGGGTTAGGGTTAGGGTTAGGGTTAGGGTTAGGGTTAGGGTTAGGGTTAGGGTTAGGGGGTTAGGGTTAGGGTTAGGGGGTTAGGGTTAGGGGGTTAGGGTTAGGGTTAGGGTTAGGGTTAGGTTAGGGTTAGGGTTAGGGTTAGGGTTAGGGTTAGGGTTAGGGTTAGGGTTAGGGGTTAGGGTTAGGGTTAGGGTTAGGGTTAGGGTTAGGGTTAGGTTAGGGTTAGGGTTAGGGTTAGGGTTAGGGTTAGGGGTTAGGGGTTAGGGGTTAGGGTTAGGGTTAGGGTTAGGGTTAGGGTTAGGGTTAGGGGTTAGGGGTTAGGGTTAGGGTTAGGGTTAGGGTTAGGGTTAGGGTTAGGGTTAGGGTTAGGGTTAGGGTTAGGGTTAGGGTTAGGGTTAGGGTTAGGGTTAGGGTTAGGGTTAGGGTTAGGGTTAGGGTTAGGGTTAGGGTTAGGGTTAGGGTTAGGGTTAGGGTTAGGGTTAGGGTTAGGGTTAGGGTTAGGGTTAGGGTTAGGGTTAGGGTTAGGGTTAGGGTTAGGGTTAGGGTTAGGGTTAGGGTTAGGGTTAGGGTTAGGGTTAGGGTTAGGGTTAGGGTTAGGGTTAGGGTTAGGGTTAGGGTTAGGGTTAGGGTTGGGTTGGGTGGGGTTAGGGTGTTGGGTTAGGGTTGGGTTAGGGTTAGGGTTGGGTTAGGGTTGGGTTAGGGTGTGGGTTGGGTAGGGTTAGGGTGGTTGGGTTGGGTTGGGTTAGGGTTTGGGTTGGGGTTGGGTTGGGTTGGGTTGGTTGGGTTGGGTTGGGTTAGGGTTGGGGTTGGGTTGGGTTGGGGTTGGGGTTGGGGTTGGGTTAGGGTGTGGGTTGGGGTTGGGGTGGGTTGGGGTTGGGTTGGGGTTTGGGGTTGGGTTAGGGTTGGGGTTGGGGTTAGGGTTAGGGTTGGGGTTGGGGGTGGGTTGGGTTTGGGGGTTGGGTTAGGGTTGGGGTGTGGGGTTGGGTTGGGTTGGGGTTGGGGTGGGTGTGGGTTAGGGTTGGGTTGGGGTGGGTTGGGGTTGGGTGTGGTTGGGTTGGGGTTGGGTTGGGTGGTTGGGGTTGGGTGTTGGGTTGGGGTTGGGGTGTAGGGGTTGGGTTGGGGTTAGGGTTGGGGTTTGGGGTAGGGTTGGGGTTAGGGTGTGGGGTGGGTTGGGTTGGGTTGGGTTGGGTTAGGGGTTGGGTGGGTAGGGGTGTGGGTTGGGTGGTGGGTTGGGTGGGTTAGGGGTTGGGGTTGGGGTTGGGTTGGGTGTGGGTTAGGGGTGGGGTTAGGGTTGGGGTTGGGTTGGGTGTGGGTGGGTAGGGGTGTGGGTTGGGGTTGGGGTTGGGTGTGGGGTTGGGTTGGGTTAGGGTTGGGTTAGGGTGGTGGGTTAGGGTTGGGTGTGGGGTGGGTGTGGGTTGGGTTAGGGTGGGTGTGGGTTGGGTAGGGTGTGGGTTGGGTGGGTTGGGTTGGGTGGGTTGGGGTGTGGGTTGGGTGGTGGGGTTGGGTGGGTTAGGGTGGGTTGGGTTAGGGTTAGGGTTTGGGTTAGGGTTGGGTTGGGTGTGGGTGGGTTGGGTTGGGTTAGGGTTAGGGTTAGGGTTAGGGTTAGGGTTGGGTTTGGGTTGGGTTAGGGTTAGGGTTAGGGTGGTAGGGTTAGGGTTGGGTTAGGGTTGGGTTAGGGTTAGGGTTAGGGTTAGGGTAGGGTGTGGGTTAGGGTGTGGGTGGGGTTGGGTTGGGTTAGGGTAGGGTTAGGGTTGGGTGGGGTGGGTTGGGTTAGGGTGTGGGGTTAGGGTTAGGGGTAGGGTTAGGGTTAGGTGGGTTAGGGTTAGGTGTTAGGGTTAGGGGTTAGGGTTAGGGTTAGGGTTAGGGTTAGGGTTAGGGTTAGGGTTAGGGTTAGGGTTAGGGTTAGGGTGGTTAGGGTTTAGGGTTAGGGTTAGGGTTAGGGTTAGGGTTAGGGTT